>JBANCZ010003063.1:0-13720 GCA_037040025.1 Sphaerogastrella javana
GCCTGTGCTGCGCCGCCTGTCGGGGACGATGACCCCTACGAATCGGCCAACCGCCGGGTGCATGGTTTCAACACCGAGCTGGACCGCCATGTGCTGAAACCGATTGCCGATGGTCCGGTGGGGAAAGTGCTTTCCGGGCCGGTCGGCACCGGGATCGACAATGTGACGAAGAACCTTGGCGCGCCGGCGGATGTGCTGAACGGGGTCTTGCAGGGCCGGTTCGAGAATGCCGTACACAACACCTGGCGCTTCGCCATCAACAGCACGATCGGTCTTGCCGGGCTCTTCGACCCCGCAACCCCGATGGGGCTTGAACGCCGCTCGACTGATTTCGGCGCCACCTTGCATCGCTGGGGCGCCGGAGAGGGCGATTTCGTCATGCTGCCGGTGCTCGGTCCCTCGACCGAGCGTGACACCGCGGGCATGATCGTCGATGCCGTGATCGACCCGCTCGGCTTCGCGCTGGAGCCGCGCGAGGCCAATGCCGTCCGCGCGCTGAAGGTTGTCGACAAGATCGGCGACCGCGCCCGCTTCGGCAAGACCGTCGATTCGGTGCTCTATGAGAGCGCCGACAGCTATGCCCAGCTTCGCCTGATGTATCTGCAAAACCGCAGACATGAGCTGGGACAGGGGGCGGATGACGCCTTCATAGACCCGTATGAGGAAACCAATGGCAATTGATCCACGCCGTCGCGCCCTGCTTGCCGGAGGCGCTGTCTATGCCGGCAATCAAATGAATCATATTGCACTCAGTCCCAAATATGCGGGCACCATGTACGGCATTACCAATTCGGCGGCGAATATGTGCGGCTTCCTGGCACCCTATGTCATCGGGTTGATCATCAATCATCGCGAGACTCTCACCCAATGGCACATTGTCTTCTGGCTGGCCGCTGGCCTCAATGTAGCCGGCAATTTCATCTATGTGATATTTGCCAGCGCCGATGAGCAGCCCTGGTCACGACGCAACCCAGTCACGATCAGACGTACCGGCTCACGACGACCCTTGCGCGCCTAGCGCAACAAGATGCTGCTTCAAAGTACCTTCAAATCCGAAGTTAACCAATTAATCACTTAGACAGTGGAAAAGTTAAACAATTCATAATTTAGCGCATAAGCATGTGTGATAATTCCATGTGGAATCATTTATTAAGTTCCAAGAAGACCATGTTAATGATGTTGACAACCATAACCACTACGATGACTATCAAGATGATCATTACGAAGATGATAATGATGATGATGAGTATAACGAAAACGAAGACCTTAATGATAATGTTGATGTAGTTATTGATGTTGATATTGATGTTGATTGTTAATTGTTATTGATAACGCAGTATTCATTCTGAGTGATGCATCGTGCAAAACACACATATTACCCCATACTGCATACGTACGTAGTACGTAGTATATTCCACTAATCACTAATCAGTTCACTTCCAATCACCTTTCCCACAATTTTTTAATATCGTTTTTAGTGCATTTTATATAAGACAATTGATATTCAGTGGTTCATTATGAGGCAGCTTCCAAAATACATCCAGTTGACTTCCAGATCCCTTTCAATAAGCTTCCAGTAAACTTCCAGCCACTTATCGTAGCAACTGTTACTATCACGCTCTCATCTTAAATTCCAATGTTTTCCACTGAACAACTTGTTCTGTTTCTTCTAATTTTCATTATTTTATAATTTCATAATTTCCTCTTCCGATTCTTTTCATTTCCAATCAATAGCAACAAAATTTTAGCAACTTTTAGAGATGTAGTAACGCGGATAACTTCAACTTAAAAATTATATAGTGCCTGTAACTTTTAATGACTTGCCAAACATTGAACTAATTTATGAACAAATTCATTACCCACTCACACAATTTGAATGTATTATATATCATTTATGAATATGCAACGATTTTCCAATAACTGTGTATAATTGTTCATAGTGTACCAATTTATATGTATATATATATATATGAAGCTCCTCAAACTCACGAAGAATATCAGAGAAATATCGTGAGAACTTGCTTTTAGCTATGGACTGTGTTTTGCTAGACAATTTTTTTTATATTCATATGTATAAAGCATGTACTATACGTGCACATAGGAACTATAAACGATATAAATATATATATATATATATATATGTATGTTATGTAAACATATATATATATGCAGACAAAGAAAAAAAACTACGAAAAATGCAGGTCATCAATGGATCTATATAGCTTTAGAGCGGCGCCTGGTATGCGGCCCAAAGAAATTATACAAATACAAGTAACAAATACTATATACAAGATATATATACAGTATATATATATATATAAGTTTCATATAATGTACGTTATAAAGCCTCTGCAAACAATACAAAAAATAAAATCGCACAAACATATCGTATATAAAACTTTAGCTGAACTTTCTTTAATATCGTTCCTGAACATTGCAGCTTCCCTACATTCCGACACGTGTCGCATATAGACAAAATATCATTTGTCTATAAAATATATAAAATACTTTGAATGCCATTAAATGAACTTGAATTCTAGATAAAACATACGCCTATAATATATCAACTATATTATATGATTCAAACTCGCTCCATTAACATATGCTGAATGTTAGTATGTGTATATGATAAACGGGATTTTAAATTCCGAATTCCAAGTCTTATCAATTCGAATTGTTTCATTTTGTTTATATTACTTTATTAAGAATATTAATGCCGTTTGATTTCTCTTTATCATCCGAAAGTTTAAGAGAATGCGGAATTGGAGTATGGTTAGGGTAAGGGTTAAGGTTAAAGGTTAGGATTAGGATACGTTAAATCGCTGAATCGTTGGGTGAGTGCTTACTATATGTATGCATATATATGTATGTATATGTACATATACAATTTTAGATATATACGTAGATATATATTTCATATTACAATACAAATATAATTAGTTATACAGTATATAGTATACTATGTCCGTACTAATGCGCTATCATATTGAAATTGCCACAACAACAACAACAAAAAAAAAACATATAGTTATAATAATTGAAACAAAAAACAATAGATCAAAAAAAAAAAATACAGACGCCCTTCAATTTGTCAGATATTATACATATATATAGTATAATTATATATATGTATATATATAAACTTATATCAAAGCATTGCACATGCTGAATGATCGTGACCGTAATCTGCGATCAGATCATGACTACCAGACGCTACATTTATCCGCCGGATTCATTGTACTGCCAATGGGACAGCCATAAGCTTGCGCAAAATCGCGCGAATTCGATAGGGGTCCCAGGACGCGAACAAAGCCTGGCGAATGAACCGATGAGCGTATTTTGGTTAACGCATCCTCCGGTCGCATCGAGCCACACCAGATCTGCGCATAGTTGAGAAAAAATAGCTGATCGTGCGTCATATTGAGCGCCGGCAGCTGCAGCTCTTTGCCATGCAGCTTCTCCCACTTCTTGTATGCCTGTTTGCGATCGATAAGTTTCATCAATATTTTGTACATATAGTAGCCATTAGTGCTATTGTGAAAACCCACCCGAAACGATTGCTTCAGGCCACCATTATCGGCAATATTCTCGCCCTGTGTCATGCGGCCATCCATGTACATGTCCACCTCGTTGATCTTGTAGCGTGAATACTGATCGATGACGCACTGTGTGCGCTCACGGAATGCCTCAATTGTGGCATTATTCCACCATTGCATCATATTGCCCTCCTTGTCGAACTGACGTCCCTTATCATCGAAGCCGTGCGTGATCTCGTGACCGATGACCACACCAATGCCACCATAGTTCAGTGACTTGGGAAAGTGTTGGCTATAGAACAGCGGTTGAAGTATGCCAGCGGGAAATACTATAACGAACGATCGACCGAAATCATCAATGGATTAGTTGTAAAATAATTATATACGATTCAGTCATTCAACATTTTCATTTATACCAATCAGATTATAATTTACCTATATCATTCTTGTTGGGATTGTAAAATGCATTAACTACGGCCGGCTCTGTGGTCCATTTCTCCTTGTCCACCGGCTCACGCAACAGATTTAGCAGTTTCTCAGATTCCCACTTCAAGATGCTTAGCACATTATCGATAAAGTTATTCGGCACGATGGTTAACTAATGGCAATAGGAGACAGAGAGAGAAAGATGAGGTCTAGATTTACGTGTGGATTGAAGATATGCCATTCAAGCACATACATTAACGTACTCCTGTTCCAATTCGGTGGCATTGGTGAGTATTTCCGGGTAGCCGATACGTTCATTCATCGAATCGGCCTTCTCTTTGGCTACCGCACGAGTCTCATCGTCCATCCAATGATTCTCGGCGAGCAGCTCATTAAATGCGGCCCGTATATTATGTATCATCTCGAGAGCGACCTCTTTGCTATCCTGATTGAAGTTATCCCGTATGAAAAGCGCGCCCACAGCCACACCCAGTTTCTTATTGGTCCATTCGACGCACTGGGACCAACGCGTCCGCTCCGACTGTATGCCCATTAGGATTTTACGAAACTCCACACGCTCCCGCTGATACTCGTCGATCATGTGGGTCATCAGTGACATGACTAAACGCCACAGCATATAATTGTGTACCACACGACGATCTGTTTGCACCAGTATGCGTCCCATTTCGGTAAGATAGGTGAGGCCATAGGTAACAAGTGGTTCATCCGGCTGCAACTGTATATCTGCGCCCAATGACGTCTGTAGATACGTTGTCCAATTTACCTCCGGCACCAGCTCCTGCAGTTCCGGTAGGGTCATTTTGCGATAGACGGCACTTGTATCGTGTCGATCGGCCTCGGCCAGTGACACATTGACCAATTGCGTCTCAAATTGAACCACCTGCTCCAGCTCCTCGGCAGCTGTGGCTGGATCAGCACCCAACAGCAGCGAGATCTGTGTCATATATTTATGATAGGCCAAACGATCATTGACACTGCTCGCTTTCAGATAGTAATCTCGTGAGGGTAATGCATATTGTAGCTGATCCATTTGAAGAACGTTTACCGAACTGTTCTTATCATCCGCACCCACATACAATTCGATCAGCACCGATTCGCTATAGTTGAGACGCAACTGACCCATTAGCTTCTCCACGCTTAGACGAGGCGGTGGCTTCCAATTCCGTTCGATCACCGGCCATCCGCCCAGTGAGCGCAGCACTTGTTTCAAACGGCCCGTACCAATTTTACGGATTTGCGCTGTAAATTTGCAATCGAGAAACGAATAGCTTAAAATTGTTTGATACTCAAGAAATTGATCTGGACTCACGTATATCCATGCAACTCTTAAAGAATGTCTTGGCCTTGACGGTTGCGTCATTGTCGCGCTCATCCACCGGCTCCTCGAGCACTCCGCGCAGCACCAACTGCTGCTGATCAGATAGCACCTAGAAAGTTAGATAGATAGATCGAATCGAAATATGAAGTGCACTTTAACTATAATTGTAGTAAAGATCATTAGTATAGACCTAAATAATCTGAAGAATATGATATGTGAAATAATAATGTATAGTATTTTATTTATATTATATAAATGATTAATCAATTAATTAATTATTACGAAATGGTTTTCATTTTGGAATACCTCCATTATGTGAACTTACTTCGAATGTGCTAATCGAACTACGATCCTCTGGTATGGGATGCACCTTGTTCCATGTGCCGCAGGCAAACTGAAAGAAATCCTCACAGGGATCCGCTGTTAAATCCATTGCCGACATGAGTGAGGCAGCTGTAGGTGAAACAGACAAAAATCCATTAAAACTATGCAAACAAAACGCCATAATAAATCAAATATTAGCTTATCGCTAATGTTTTATCTGTAAGAACAATCTGGGAAATTTTACAGATGTTCGCTGTGCTAATTGAAATTCCGTGTCATAATTTATATGCGTTGGAATTTCGCTTCGATCAAAAAGAGTCTATGCATAAAAAAAAAAACTTTTACCATAATGTAAAACCCTTTCAATCAGCCTCCCCAAGCGTATTAACCCTTTCCCATGGTAAGAGGCGCAACAATTAATGCCTCTAGCTCGCCCTAATAACTTTTTTGAGGTAGTCCTAGGCCAGGATGTTCAACTTTTGGCCACGCAGAAGTTGGCCATTGTTTGATTAACTTTAGCATTTAATCTTTAATCTGTGGCTTGGGTTTGTTTAGACTTTTGTTAGCTCAGGTTAGTTTTAGGCTTAGAGTATTGGTTAAGTATAGACACGCCTCATTATAAATTTAAATGGAAACTGTTCGAAACAATTCAAACTATGCATAAGATTCAAAATTCACTACAAAAAAGTTCTCGAATTTAAAGATATGCAAAGATTAATTTTTCATGAATAAAGTAATTAAGATTTTTCATTTTGACCATCAAGCGAAAGTGGTGAACTACCCTGTAAATTAAATGAAATATTTCACTATAATTTTTTAAAATTCAACGCATTAAATAAAAGAAAAAACTCTTAATTCAACACAGATACTAAATTTATATACACACATTAAATCAATTTCACAGCGTACAAGAAGGCTACATTTCTATATGTAGAATTTATTCATAGATCAACACGATAAATCCAAACCCTTTAAATTCGAATATGGTTGTTTCAAAACATTCCTTTGAGATGTTGATCCTATTCGACCAAATCTATATTCTACTATTTTTAAGCGCTGGTGATGAAAGAAAAGGGAAGATTAACAAAATTGTTTCCCCATCAAAAAATTCATTTTAGATATTTCCTCATACAATGTAGATAGATAGTCTTTCGAACCTATTTTATACACTACTGATTATTTATTAAAAGCCATCACGTGGTAAAAGCTTTACAATGATTTCATATTCAAGGGTATTTAGTAATCGATCCAAATATGTCGTAACGCTAAACGATACTTGCTAAAAAGTCCTCAATTTTCGAAATGGACAAATGGCCAGCGAATTGGTAGGCGTGGCAACGATTGAACTGCCTGGTGTTGGGTCACTTTCGAATAAAAATGAAATAAAGATGAGTACGAAATGACATTTTCAATTGTCTATGGCCATGGAGGCGTGGCTGTTCAAGAAGAAGGAGAAGAAGAAGAAGAAGGGTGCCTGTAATGGAAGCATTAACTATTCTAAGGAGACTATTATGTATTTGTTATGCATGCATGCGATGCGATATGTGGCATGTGGCATACGACATACGGCATACGGTATACGGTATACCACATGTTGTGGCATCCACCAAATGTCACATTCCCAGAGCCCTCTGAGCGTGCGTGCGTGTGTGTGTGTGTGTGTGTGTGGCCCATAAAAAGGTCGTTAAACGTAGTCCGTGCCGCTTCTTTTGGGCAATGACTTGATGACTTTCGTCGAATGCATTTGGACAATAACCGTGCTATAACTGACTGCGTATATATATATATATATTCGGGTCATATCGGTGCCATATAATCAACATAAAGTCCACGTTAATTGCTAATAAATAATTGAAAACATTTGCAAAACCTTCCACTGGGTATACGTATGTATATGTATATGGTTGTTGATTGACAGGCGACTTGTTGTCTCTTTCACTCATACCAAAGCTGTTGTCCAGCGGCCATCAGCATAATCATCATTTAATAGGCCCATCACTCACCTGTACGTACGCATTCCTGTGTCAAGCAGATGTTATCCTGTCCGCCAGCTCCGCCTATTGCCGCTCCTCCCACTCGGGCTCCAGATCCTCTACCGCCGCCAACATAGTCGCCTGTAATTAGAGAGATAGAAGGAGAGAGAGTAAGAGTTAGAGGTTCAAGAATGAGTACGAATGGAGGAGTGGGAATTAGGCAGTTGGACCTGGGCGCAAAACTTTGGATTTCAGTTTCAGTTTGCAAAGTGAATTCTCCCTTCGAGTCGCCGTTGGGTTATTGTGGCTTCGATTTAAAAACCACTCAAGTAAATTGAAATTGAATTTGAATTTAATATTAAAAGGATTTGCACAGGCTATAATGAAGCGCTAACCATCTAACAAGAAGCGCACGGTAACACTACCAGCTACCCTGTAGCACCCACAAATATTCACTTAAAAATCCAACGAAATTAAACGAAATTTTAATTTAAAAAATATTTGATTTAAATCAAAAATATAGAAGGAAGTACAATTATTTTAAGTTATTCGTATATCTATGTATATAAATTTTTATGTTTAATAAAAATTTCATTTAATTTTGAATAACTTAAAAATCAAATTCTGTAAATAAAACTAGACTTTAGCTAAAGCCAAAATTTAATAAAGATATATAGCATAGTGGCGGAGATATCGGGTTTTGATTAACCGACATATATACTCCATAAACGCTACCCTATGTATTGTCGTGGCCCTGTTGTTTGCTCACTTGCACAACTTTATTATAGCTCTTTATTGTCTATTTGGGGCTAAGCACAATAATAACAATGCCACCCTTAGAGCCTCCATCCCTCATTACTTAAATGAACAGCCCCCGAATCGGGTGA
Source organism: Sphaerogastrella javana (assembly GCA_037040025.1). Lineage (NCBI taxonomy): Eukaryota > Metazoa > Arthropoda > Insecta > Diptera > Drosophilidae > Sphaerogastrella > Sphaerogastrella javana. Next base: position 8,486 of record JBANCZ010003063.1, read on the forward strand.
CAAGGGGGGTCAAATTAATTTTTGTTTTTTATTATGTGAACATGATGAGAAGCCGTTTGTAGGTCTTCGGACAGGTCGATAGCTCATCGATTGAGCAGACACAGAACAGGACACATGTTGCATATTCATCCTAACATAAAAGACATATGTATGTATATTAGGGCCCACCCTATTTTCAAAATTTCTGTCCCACTCTCTCTCTCTCTCTCACACATTCAATTCCTATCATAGTACATATATTAAGTAATAATTTACATCTTTTTAGCTAACGTTTGGCTTCCTTTAGTCCGTGCCCTGTGTGCCACACAAAGTTGCATGTCATTAAAGGCTAGTGCTCTGCTAATTGTACAATAATAGAGCCCCCAGTTCCTATCAACAAGCATATTAAATTGTCTCACATGGGACATATAATTAAATATTGCTATATTATAATAGAGTTAAGTTTAACAGTTTCATTTGAAATTCTATGTATAGTTATTTAGGTTCCATTCGATATATATGGAGCTTTTTGTGAGGGCGGACTTTGAATAACTTTATATTAAATTCTTTTATACTTTAATTTAGGAAAGAATAAAAAGTAATTATAAAGCTCAAAACTGTGTAAGCCAACTTTAAAAAATACTTTAAATCGAAAAACTTCAAAGCTTTAAATTTTAAATTTGGGTATTACAATATTAAAGATTTAATATACAAAAACTTTAATTTTTTTTTGAGTAAATTAATGAAGCTGCAAACTTGATTTGTATTGTTACAAGCTTAAAGTTGAATCCACAGATTCTATAAATGCAGATTAAAGCTTTTAGCATTTATAATAAAGATATTTAAAGAGTTGCTTATTTTATGAACATCCTAAAAATGTAAAAGCATTAAAGCTTTAATGGTAAGCTACAAATTGAAAAAATGAGCCTTTGCTTTTGAGAATCTTTAACAAATACTACATTCAATAAGAGAACCCTATTTACAGTGGGTACAAGTGATTGTGGCCATATTTGAGCTCCTAATTCCCCTGATAGCGAGCAAACAATGTCACCAACATTTGATGAGACTGCGGCCCAAAAGAGAAATCTAATATCGAAAATTCAAAAGCTAATCGAACTGTAAATAAAAAAAAAAGAAGAAGAAAAGGTAGAACCCAATGAAAACAGGAAAAGTGAATCAACACAATGTGATTCATTGAAAAAAAGTCAAATAAGGTTTGTTCCATTCATTCAATGTGCTTTTACACGGCTTTCCATCAACCCATTCAGTGTGGAGTGAAATTATTAAGGGTCCCAATCCTTCCACAAGGTGGCAAGCATTTATATTTTTAGATGGTGAAACTTATTTTTAAATGTTACAAAATCGAACTGTTGCATGTGTGTGAAAGAATGTGTGTGTGTTTGTTTGTAAAAGTTTGTAGCCCTTGATGATGACGCGTTTAGAGATATGGGGGCAGCATAAAGAGGAGGAATGAATTACCACGATGAATGAATTGGCGTCTCAATATTAAAAGCACGTTTTACAACACTGAATATAATCACGTTTGCCTTATGCATTTCACAGTTTCTGGGTGAATGAGTGTACTATGGAGCATTCAATTAAGTAGACAACGTAAGGTCGCCGCGGATCGATTGTAAGTTGGTGTAATATGAAAATTCATACAAACAATTGATTGGGGGGGCTTTTTTCTCTCGGTTCTTGAACGAAAATGTAAATGAGCATACAAAATGGGAAAAAAGGGAATGCTAGAGATATAGACTATCTATCAGTGAAAGAGGGAGAGGAAGAGAAAGAGGTAGTATGGCATAGCAATAGATAATGATGAACGTCAAAAACAAGGATCTGTGGTAGTTGTTGCTCTTGGTCTTAGTGTTGCTGTTGTTGGTGTTGCTGCTGTTGCTGCTGCTTTGTTGTATGCAAAATAAGTTGAGCAATAAGCAAAATGATTGAATACTTCAGGTGAGGCAAGAGCAGGGCAAGATGTAAGGAACACATTTGCCGAGAATGAGGAATGTGGTTGGCCACAAAAGGGACAGAGCAAGCCATGTTGTAGCCGCTGTTGCTGTTGTAGCTGCTGTTGCTGTTGCTGTTGTAGTTGTTGCTGTTGCTGCTTGTTTGACATATTTTGTAATTGAATTTCAAACCATCTCACGGGGCATTTAGTGCAGGCGGAAATGAAAGGCGTCATTGGGAAAAGAGTAAGGAACAAAAGCAACAAAAAAAAAACAACTCAAACAGCGTTTTTCTAGTTAACTTACTCGCTCTCTTTCACACTATCTCCCATTCTCTTTCTCTCTCTCTGTCTTTGTCTCCCTTATTCTTTGTTTGTCTGTCTGTATGTCTATTTGTGTGAGTTGCTTTCATGAGCTACCCGGCATATTGCAGCCTGTTGCTGGCGCCTGTTGCTGCTGTTGCTGTTGCTGCTGCTCAAAAGGAAATTGAGTTTTGTGCAGTTTGGAGTTAAAACGGAAATGTCAACCCCCCAACCGGCCCAACCTCCATCCACTATGGGCCCTCTCAATGTGGTTTACACCCACAATGAATACACATTGGCAATGCATGTGTCTGACATACAACGACGGATGCCACTTGATTGCCTGCTGACCCAATTTTTGAGCAATGTTGCAGTTGTTGCTGGCGTTGTCATGGATGTTGCTGTTGTTGTTGGTGTTGCTGTTGCTGTTGTTGCTGTTGCTGGTGTTGTCACTTACCTGCATCGGCTAGCTGATAACGTTGACAACGCTGATGTACGCTGGCAAAGTAAATGGCCAATGCTCCAATTGCTGCACCGAGAACTGTGAATGCAATTGCCAGGATGAGCAGGCGACGACGGTGTTGCGCCTCCTTTAACAGCAGCCAATCACTGGCAACAGCTGTTGTGACAGCAGCAACACCTCCACCACCACCACCACCACCACCGCCGCCGCCAACACCACCACCGGCACCAATAGAACCGGCATTACGCTGCAAGGCGCTGCCAACAGCACCGCTTCCATCTGGACTAAGAAAAACCACAGTGGGTAATTTCTGTTGCTGCTGATGTTGATGTTGCTGCTGTGATTGTTGATGTTGTTGCTGTTGCTGTTGTTGTTGATGTTGCTGTTGTTTTTGGTGTTGCTGCTGCTGCTGCTGCTGCTGTTGTTGCTGTCCAAGCAATGGCGATACTACAGTTGCATTGAGCTCATTGGACTGAAGATAACCATTGTTTAGCGTTGGTAGCTTCTCTGTTGTTGTTGTTGTTGTTCCTGTTCCTATTGTTGTTGTTGTTGCTGTGGGCGCTGTGCCGCCGCTGGGCGTGGCCAACATAGCGCTGACACACGCGAGCAACTGTCGCTGTTGCTGCTGTTGTTGTTGTTGTTGTTGCTGCTGCTGCTGTTGGTGCTTCTATTTGTCTTTATCTCAATCACTAGGCGCTTTAACTTTTATTGATTTATGCACAGACAGACAGGCGGACAGACAGACCGACAGACGGACAGACGGAAAGTCAGCCCGTCAGCCCTTGTCCACGCTGCGGCTTTGGCCGTTAAGCTTCCTATGCACGCTTTTCCTCCACCTCCGCCGCCTGCTTGAACCACTGGCGCCGCTGTTGCTGGTGCCGCTGCTGTTGCCTCTACACTTCACAGTTGGCGATGCGATGACGATGATGAAGACGTCGACACTGCAAAACAAATAGTAAAGAATCACAGTTAATAACTCTTTCATCCGATCACATGTCTCTCATGCCAAAATGGCGGTCAGCACGTGCTCCTCTTGCCGGCACAAGCCCTAAATCCTGACTGATTAAGTGGTTTTCGACTCTGTTTTCTAACTCTTTCCTTCTACTATCTTTTGCTGTGTCTCTCTCATTATCTTTCCTCTCTCTCTCTCTCTCTCTCTTTCGCTGTGTCTCTGTCTCTTTCTTTGCAATCTCTCTCCTTCTTTCGCTGTGTCTTTCTCACTTTCTTTCTACTCTCTTTCTTTTGATGTGTCTCTCTCACTTTCTTTCTACTCTGTCTCTCTTTCGCTGTGCCTCTCTCTCTCTTTCCTTGTACCCTCTCTTTCTCTGTGTTTCTCTCTCTCTCACTTGCTTTGCACTCTCTCTCTCTCTCTCCCTCTCTCTATTTCTTTCTATAAGACCCTTTCTCCCCCTCTCTTTCTCTATTCTTTCACTAGTATTGTATATTATGCATTCCCATCGATTGTTTTTATTCTTCTCACAGAATCTGTGATTTCCTTTATCTATTGATATATTTTGACAACCTTCACCTCGTACTCCCTTTTGGACTTACAATACAATCAAAAATCTTTTAGAATAGACTTCTGACACTCAAACTATTCGTAATATTGCAATCTTTGTGTATATTTGTCAAATAAATTTAAGACAAGGCGGCAACTCTAAATAATAAATTATTATCTACATACTTGTCAAATAATTAACATGTAGATGAACTAACGTTTAAAATGCTTAACTAACCGATTAGATAAACTAATGGGAATTCAAGTTAGACAACATTTTTAAATGCCAATTGATCATGAAAGTTTTGACAGCACCACCCCCTCCCCCCCAATGCCAAATGAGAAATGACCCAAAACTCGATAAAAAAAAAAAAAATACAACAAAAACCGAACAGAATAAACAAAATAAATATGAACAAATTATTATAAATTATATTAAAGTTACACTCTATAACTAATAAATAATTTGGGCGCGAAATGTTTCAAGCACGTGCCATGGGGTATATTTAGTTAGATCTACTACTAGACTGCACCGCGTCAAACCAGATACGGTACGCTCGATTGATAGATAGATATATAGATAGATAGACAGGCTATACGATACGCTAGACATTACGAGACTTAGCTTCCCCTCCCCCGCATAGAATGCGATCATATTTTTGATCATAACAATTGGACATGCACAAGCATTTTGTAACTTTTGTAATTATAAACATCTGATATCGGACAATCAGCAATAAGTATGAGTAGCTATCAAATGTACGAAACAAAAGTGAGACATTGAACGTAGGCACTGACAGGGGCGTCCTATGGAAGGATGGCGAGGGGGAAGGGGGGGGGGGTGGCCGTTGGTTGTCGTTAGTTGATCGGGGCAGTTGCGTTGAGTTTCGCACAATATAATTTTTTAGACCCTGTGTTTAAAAAACACAAAAAGGGTCTATTAACTTTGTGCAAAGTCGATTTGTGTGTGTAACAGGCAGAAGGAGGCGTGGCAGACCCCACAAAGTATATATATTCTTGATCAGGATGAGAAGCCGAGTC
>JBANCZ010003064.1:0-13719 GCA_037040025.1 Sphaerogastrella javana
TACCGACTGAGGTACATACATACATACGTTCATGCATACATACGTTCATACATAGATCTATGTATGTGTTCCCACCTGCAATTGTCACTACATTTGCCAGCAGGCAGTGGGAACAGTAAGAGACTATCGAAATAGCATATGGAGTAAGAACAGTACCATAAGAAGCAATTGAAATAGCATAATAATTGAGAACAGTAGCAGACACGGAAAGAGTGCAAGCGTTGAAAAGAGTGGCAATAGCAGTAGTAGAAACAATCAACGCCTTGGGAACAGTTGAGGCAGTAGAAGATGTCGAAAAGATACGTGCAATAGTAACAGTCTAAAACAAAAGCAACAGTAGCAAGAAACAGAAACAGTTGAAACAAAGGGAACAGTAGCAAGCCATAGGAGCAGTCGCAAGCAAAGGAACAGCAGCAATCAAAAAGGGAACAGTCACAGCAAAAGAACAATTCCAAGCAATAGGAACAGTAAAAGAGTGATAAGGCATATACACAGTGCAACTTAACATGAATCTGTTAATGGAAGAACTTAACAGTGAATGTTAAAGCGCGTCAAGCTGCAGCTTTTAGCATTGGTTTTGCAGGTGATTTTTTTTCCAATAGACAGTTATACAGTTAATTGCATTATTATGTGATGCATGTGTGTGTGTGTGTGTGTGTGTGTGTGTGTGTGTGTTAATGCAGCAGCGGCATATTGCATACCGAAATCTGTTTTAAAAGAGAAAGAATAATAGACAGACAGAGAGAGACGGAGAGAACGAGAGAGGGAGAGAGAGAGAGAGAATATGCATACCAGCATATTTTCAATAATTATACTCGTGCAGTGTACACATTTTTCTAGGAAAAGCCATAGAAAAGTCGAACACTTTTAGACGCCGTCGACTCAAGTGAAATTTCTCATTTACATAAATGTATGCAAGTGTACGAGTGTGTGTGTGTGTGTGTGTGTGTGTGTATCTTTTATTATTGCCGCTACTGTAGAGACAGTCGTCTGACCCCAGACTTCCTGTCCAGCGTCATCTTTTTCTCATTTTATTCATCAGTTTTAATTTTTTAACCTTTGGCTGTCAGTGTGCATTATTGTGCGGGGCGTGGTGGAGGTGGAGGTGGGGGGTGGTGCACATTTTGTGGGTGGGTGGATAGTTGACAGACTGACTGACCGGAATGACCTAGCGAAAGATATATATCCAACATATATATACAAATACACAAGCATCGAATTCAATTAAATTTAATTTAAGATTACAAATGCAAAGGCAGTTGAGAGCGAAAGAGAAGAAGAGAGAAAGAGAAATAGAAAGAAAGAAAGAGAGAGAAAAAAGAAAGAGAGAGAGAAAGACAGAGATCTGTAGATGAATGAGAAATGAGGGACGAGGCGTGTTATGCCATGGCACATTATGTGATTGAGTCCCCCAGAATGATGTATGCACATGCGATATATGGCTCATATATCTCTCTAGATCTCAACGTAGCAGATCAAAACGTGAATGAGTAAATGACCTTAATGGAGCCTACATACAGTTTTTCAATTTATACCACAACCCCTTCCCCATCCCCCCACTTTCCCAGCTACTTATACATTAGAACTGGAGAACCATCTATGGCATGCAATGCCTTGCCATGTTGCACTGCAAGCTGATCTTATTCACGACCTCCCCCCTTTTGCCCGCCCCCTTCTTATAGACAATACATGCAGACAGTGCTGCCGCTTCGATATCAATTAAGACACAGAGCTCCCCTCTCGAAGAGTTCTGTAATTATAATGAAAACAAAAATGGAAGAATACTTTACCATCTGCATAATTTGTAGCAATTAAAATTCGAGTATGGCACATACGATATACGATATAGGATGCACATACCCTATATGGCATGTAGTAACGGCTCAGTTGTATGCTACTTAATTATATTATTATATAGAACATGATCATATATTCCAGTACAGTCCTCTCTCTCTCTCTCTCTCTGTCTGATGTCTTTAGTACTCTGGAGTTGGAGTTGAATTTTGATCTGTGTAGTCTGTCATTTGGCTCAATTAGTTGCCCTTATCTACAGTTTGTTAATCTGAAGGCAGGTTCAACATTTTGTACGCTACTGTGACTACAGTCACGCACACCAACACACACACACACTCTGACAGAGCCACAAACACACCCACACAGAGACACTGACATTTATCCTGTAGTTAATTTGGCTAAAAAATAAAATGTATCAAAAAAAAAAAAAAGAAACATCAAAATTATTTTGATAAACTGTCAGCGGTGCTCTTTCTTTCTCTGTCTCTCTATCTCTTTCAGAGCACTGCCAATACGCTCAGGCGCCTTATGCCAGTTAGGGTAAGCAGCAACAACAACAACTCTAAAAACAACAACAACAACAACTACAACTCTATCGATAAGACCTACAAAAACAACAACAAATGTTTTGAATGTAGTTACATGTCACTTTCGCCTTTAATTTTGTTCATGTGTTTCAAAACAAGGGTTGCGCACCCACAACACCCCCTCGAACACCCTTTTCTTTTCTACATCTGTATGCATAGCTCCTTTTTTTAGAGTGGGCGTGGCTGTGCCAGCGGGTGGTCAGGGTTGCAACACTATTCGAAATTTTGTTTGCACCGCCGTCTGGTTCTATTTTGACTCTGAGTCTGAGTCTGACTGTGGCTCTGTTTCGGGCTCTGGGTCTGACTGTGGCTCTGACTCATTGGTGCCGATGCCCTTGACTCCAGCCACCAGACACCACCGAAATCCACGCAAACACCACGCGTCAACTGCTCTATTTCAGTCTCTATCTTTCTCTGTTTCTCTGGTGTCTCGAGCATACCCTTGCGTCTCTTGTCACTCGAGTCTATTTGCCAATGACCACCCCAGGGTTCAATGCTACCAGGCTGCCATTAGCAGCGACTAGCTGAAGGGACTAGACCAAAGGGGGGAACACTCAGCACTGTGTGCACTTTATGCTAAGCTGCTCATGAAAATCAAATGCATTTCCAAATTACCCAAACAAACCAACACCAAAAAAAAAAATCTAATAAAAAGGAAAAACACCCCAAGTGCTACTGAAAGGCGATATTCTATAAATGTACACTTAGAGGAAAGATGTGTCAGACTTAACAACTTTAAACTGTTCTTCCTTCTAAAGAAATTTTGTTGGCATTGCCTTGCTAAACAAAATTCTTTTTATCAGATCTCTTGAGGTCTTGGCATTAATGTTTAATATTATTACAATTATATTTACATTGCCTGTGGGTTTTCCCAGTGTACATTTGTCAGCTGTGATCTCTATTTGATTTGCTTGCGAATTTGCAAATGGATTGACAAAACTTCCCCTAGTCACAAAAAAATTACAGTCTTATCTCAATGAAAATTCATGTAACATTTCGCATTACCCCAAGGGATAAATTATATGATTCGATGCGCGAAATTGTTTATTCGAGATGAAAGACTTAAATATTTGAAATATATGCACTATATGCTTTCATCTATTGTGGAAAATTGAGTATACAATTCTCTTCCATTTCTCGATTGGGCTTGGCTAATGTTTAGAATGAGAAGGTTTCACTTTGAGAATGGGAATGAGAATGCGAATGATATGGTATATTGTATATTCGACATTGGCATGATATAGTACACTTGCCGAAGGGGATGGTAGGAGAGCGTTGCAAGGACTGAGCTGCAATCTAGCGAAGTGGAGCGAGAGATAAGCGAAAACATTTACCAGGCGAAATGGAAACCGACAAATACCGACGACAGGACCAAAAGGACATCAAGGGCTGCCTTCTCCAATTACACACAAAAAAACGAACGGACGTAGGGAGAAAGATGTGAAGGCGCTCAGATAGGAAAAGGAAAGGGAAAGGGAAAGGGAAAGGGAAAGGCAATGCTAAAGCGAATATGACCAACGCAGTAGAGGAAGGGAAAGAGCGAAAGGACAAGGTTGTAGGACAAGCAAAGGACAACTTATTGGCTTAGGGCAGTGGGGAAAAGAGCAGAAAAGGTAGACGGAGAGGAGCAGGTAGCCTTTTAAGTAATTTTGACGTGACTCATGAAGAACCAGGGCACAAAACAAAACGAACAAGAGAGAGTGACAACGAAGGAGAGCGCCAGAGTAGCGAGAACAGTTGCTGTCGTCGACAGGACATAGGGTATACAAATACAAACACACCGATACACCCTACACTTAGAACACATAGAGGAAATTTCGAATAAATTGAGCTGCTCATAAAGCTGACTGAGTATGTGCATTGGGGCGTGTCGCAGCTGTGAGAACGAGGTGCTTGAGCGTAGGGCGTGGTATGTCAGATGTAGCGGCGGAGGGTGTTAGTATGGGCCATTTCCCATGTGTGTGTGCAACTTGGGAAGCCGCAAAGTGTGCGGTTGCATGTCGCATGTGTCGCCAGGCAGGTGGTAGCGACTCCTCTTACTACTGTTTCACACAAACGCACACACACACACCAAAAGGGTCAAGGGACAATGTTTTGCTCTAATATAATGGGTGGAAAATGCATTTCCCAGCTACCACTACATGTTCTATGCGTTTTATGTGTGTACCGGCTGCGCCTTGTGACTAGCGCCTTCTGCCACCCGACACGCACCATGGACTGAACATGTATGGTCAATATTCGTTAATTACCACCCAACATAATTACAATGACGCGGTAATTAGAGCAAACATTAATGCAAGTTTCGGAAATTTTCCGGAAATTGTGGATAAGTAGCGATGGGTTTTAACACTATTCACATATATCTCCCTGATTAAAACCTACTTTACTTCCGACTCTCCGCTTTTATGTGTTATATAATATCATTATGATATTCGTTGGACCTTAGACAAAATTGCATTTTGTGTTTCATTTGTGTTATTATTTGGTTTAAGATTGAATTTCATCATAAAACACAATTTAACACTCAAGTTTCATCTGTTATTGAGCCTATAAATGTCGAATTAAATTAAGTCTATAATTTCATGGGATGATTCGACCAATACTCTCTTAAAAATGTACCTTTTGTCTCGGTGTCAGTTTAAACAATCCGACCATCTGTTTTAACTCTATATACATTATTAAATAAACAGTCTTAAAATGAAATTTGTTCATCTATTCGATCAAATTTCATAGAATATAATATAAGGTTTGAACGAATTAAGAAAATTCTCTATATTAAAGCTATAATATAAAAACATTAACATTTCAATTTGATATATAAAATACATAAAAAGTGAAGCCTCAAGTGTTACCGCTAAAAATTTCAAATGACTAAATGATACTAAAACCACTTGAAAAAGTGATTGCATTCATAATATTGTATTACGTAGCTCTCAAATGTTTTCTGTTAAATGTTAAATATTAAATATTTATGTATATTTTAAGTTGGTCTACAGTTCTTTTGTTTGGTTTTCTGTTATCTATAGTTCGTTTGTTTCGTTTCCTACTCTTATCTAACGAGTACTCATTCGAGGCCTTGTAAATATTCTATTGTACCTTTCAAATATGCAAAATTTTAGCCTCCATGAATACCAGTTCATTTTAGTCATACTGTACTGTGTCGGCGGGATAGCTGTAAATGAATTTTAATAGTTAAAAGTATTAAAAAATGGCAAAAATAATGCGAACGACCCGCACCTGAGCGACCTGCGAGGGCTTAGGGCTTACGTCTGGGCGCTGAGGACTGAGGGCTTACGTAATTTGGTTCAATAAACCTTTTCAGGTTGCGCCTGAGTTTTAATAGTTTGTTTGATGTTGCCATGGAATTGGCCCGTTAGCTTTATATTAGCCACGTTAGTCACATACCATACATATTCTTTTTTTTTTTGTTTTTAGCTGGGGCAGGTCGAGCGAATCGACGCCCTTTTTAGCACATTGCATGTTGTTCCCTTTTTCCCTTTAACTTTGTTCTCTGTTCTCTTTTCTCGTACTTACACTATGCTGCATGTTAATCAATATATGTATATTTCTATGCACTTACAGTTCTATAGTCTGCTGGAACAAAATCTGGTGGCCAATTCAACGCTTTCACTGCGCAGCTGCACAATTTTTGTGCCCACTAACGAGGCCTTCCAGCGCCACAAGGGACCCACGCATGTGCTCTATCATATGAGTGAGTGCATACAATAATATGATTCATTCATCACACTGATTCATCTATATAATAATTAATTGAAAACTTTAGCTACGGCCGCATTCAGCAAAGATCAACTGCGCAACAGCGTGTACTCGGACATGGATGGCAATCCCCCACTGTACATCACAAAGAATCGCAATGGGGATGTCTATGTGAATAATGCCCGCATAATACCCTCGCTCAGCGTCGAGCTTACCAATCGTGAGGGCAAGCGTCAGGTGGGTCTATTGGCTTTGTGATTAAGAAAATGAGTTTATGAACTATATATATATATATATGTTTGCAGGTCATGCACATTATTGATGAGGTACTGGAGCCACTTACTGCCAAATCGTCGCATACCGACATTTCCAATAATATCCTAGCCATGGATTTCATACGCGAAGCCGATAAGCTCAATTTGGGTGACAATGGACTGCGCACGTATCGCTCCCAGGTGCTCTTGATGAAGAAGGAATCGCTGTATCAGGCACCAGGTGCTCACACTTTCCTGCTACCCGTGGACGAGGGCTTCAAGGTACCTACTAAACGTCTGAATATCAAAGATCGAAAAACTCCTTTAATAGACGTTAATAACTTATGAATATTGAATTTCTTTTGCAGCTATCGACACGCAGCAGCTTGGTGGATGCTAAGGTCATCGATGGACATGTTATACCCAACACTGTCATATTTACTGCCGCCTCGCAGCACGATGAGCCCAAAACCTCCGCTGCCTTCGAGGATCAACTGAAGGTCACCGTCAGCTTCTTCAAGCAAAAGGATGGCAAGAGTAAGCCTTGAAGCATTCAACTCACTTTTCATATTTTAATGAAATTCTTGTGCTTTTAGTGTATGTCAAGTCGAATACAATCATTGGCGATGCCAAGCACCCACAGGGCGTCGTTTTGGCCGAGATCGTCAAGGCCAATATACCCGTACGCAATGGTGTTGTCCATTTGATTCATCGTCCACTGATGATCATTGATACAACTGTCACACAATTTTTGCAGGTAAATGAGCGTAGCGCCCAGTCGAAGTTAGTCAGGCATACACCCACACGCATACATGATACACTCACATACACTCATACAAATATGAACTATATATTCGAAGCTATATATACAGCTTTGCATTTAACAGAGCCAAGATTTATGAAGGGATCTCTAGCTGCTGTTAGATTATGTTGTCCCAGAGCTCTACTATGTGCAGAGCATAAACCAAAGAAGCTATATCAACCCACACACTCACACACACACATACACACTCACACTCACACACACGCTTCAAATTATATATGTAGTTTGTAAGACAAACGCTTGATGCAAACAAGTAATACCACACTCAAGCCTAGCTAAAAGAAACCGTATAACCCCTAAATACACGCCCAAAGTCTGATTTTGCATAGAACTAAATTAATCTATTAATCGAAAGACAGAAAAAAAAGAAATACGAGTTGGAACGTATAAAAACTTGACTCGCATTTAGTTTAGTTTAAAACCAATTTGTGTGTAGTTTGGTTTCATGCAAAATCGTAAGCAAAATTTTATTTTAAAATAATTTTTAAAATATAAATTTTATTTTAAAAAAATTTTGGGTGTAATGTAAGTATTGCCAAAATTAAAAAAAAAAAAAATCAAAAAAATAACAAAACAAATGAAAATGCTATGTAATTTATGTAAAACTCTCTATTCGTATCAATCCAAAATTTCCACTCAAACGTATACAAATTCATATTTTCTCAAATGAGCTGCATTTTCCAAGAATTTTCAAAATTGGCTCGAATTGATTTGAAGAAAAAATTTCATTATTGCTTGCACAAATTGCAGCTCGAACTCTAAAACTCCATGAAAGCTGTGTGTTCAGTTGCAAAATATATGAAAATAATTGGGCATATTATATTATATATCACATTGGTCACGTTCGACATCTACAAAGTTTCAAAATAAAACATATTTCTTTAAATGAAATTTAAAATTTATTTATAATTGCTTTTGAAACTATTTAAAAAAGGTTCGAACGTGACATAATATGATGCTACACTGATAATTCTCCTATATCATATTGTATATTAAATTTCTAACTATACATGTCGAAATTTCAACTGCAACACATAGCAAAATGCATAGAAAAGTCATGAGAAAATTTGTACACAATCTCTTCATGTCGTAACTTCTGAAATCACTCCATGCAGTGCATATCTCTAACTGTAAACAGACTTTCATACGCTAACTATGCATATATACATATATAGATAGATTGATGTATCAATTTGCATTGGCTACTGAAATCCCTTAGACATACCCCCCATAGAGTCAGCCCGTCATTAGTCAGACGTGTGTAGTTGCTCGAACCATTCATAAACATTCAGTGAACAGCTCAGCTCAGCTCAGCTCAATAATTCGGCATGCTTTGATCGCAAATTCATTTGTATCTTTAGCCAATACATGCATACATACATTCACTCAACGTTATTGCATACATTCTCCACATTTGTTATGCCCATTACTCAGTTCTCAGATCTCAAATTGGCTTCAATGTATATCAACTTTCGGTGTTATTTTTCCATATTATTTCAATTGTTTGTTTTCTTAGTATTCATTTTCGTTTTGTTGTTCTTTCATATCGTTTATACCCATATCGTATTTACTGACCGACTGATCTATATATATTCTGTTTCTCGTACGAAAACTTCCCCTCTCTCTCTATATATATATAAATATATCGCTCACTTCATTTTGAATCTGCTCAAATTTGATGCGCATAGTCGTTCAAGGTAATGAAAACTCTTAATTGGATAATATGTGTTATATAGTATATGGATATATATATTTTCCATAGTTTTATGCATGTTATAAGATGATGGTCTTATCTTTCAATTTTCCTCTGTATATGAGTCGCATACCTGTAAATAAATCCCATATATTATATGTTTTTAAATGATTTTAAGTTTCTTTGAAACGTATGATATAATTTTTTTATTTTACATTTTAGAGTAATTTCTTTGAGAAATTTAAATTCACAGACTCAATCCTGTGTATATCTAGACCAGACTGCATGTCTATCAAAATTCTGTTATAAGTTTACGATCTGTTGAGTTTACACTTACTCTAAGCCCGCCCTTAGTTTTTAGAGTTCCATTTTACCTACAAGTAATTTGATTTCTGCACGCAATTCTAACTAAATTGTACAGACAATATATGCTTGATATTTCATTCGAAAATCCTATATATGTATAAACACTTGTTATATTAAAAGCAATGTTACCAATGAATATATTATATATACATATATACTCAATATTCTCCCTAATGCTTTATTTCAAACATATATTTCCCAAAATCGAAAAAAACAAAATAAACTTTCTGTGGCGGAACTTCTTGCACACTCTACGCGGAAACAAAAAAAAATAAACATAAATCCAAATGAATATACAATTTTTAAAAACATAATTGTTTCAATTTGTAAACGCGTTTTATCCAATTTTAACTACTACTACACCCGATTTAGTTTCTGAACGTAAGTAACTATTTAAGTACACCAAAAAAACCAAATCGTTTGTTTTTGCCCCTTAAATAAACAATCAAACGTTCGCACAATATCCACTTTATCCGCTGCATAGCCTTCACATCGCGTTCACTCTCTCTCATTTAATTCATTCAAGATCATAACACATCAATTCAATATTGATCAATTATTCAATGAATCAATATACTATATTACTCACACATTTTAATAGGGCATTCATTCATCTTACACTTAAACCAATTGGCACCAATTTCTTCTTATTTTCTTAGATGTAATTAAGTCTCTCTATATATATACTATATGTTGTGCCTTAATCTAAGAATCGCTGTTTGTTGTCTATCCCAAAAAAAAAAATTTCCACACTAAACCATACAACAGCTTGTACGCCCCTCTTTTACCCCTAATCCCTGGAATCGTTTACACTTTATTGCATACATATATTTGTACAACCATGACTAACCGGTACCTCTTTATATCTTGAAGGATAACGGCGAGAACGGAGCATTGCGTAAGTTTTATGAGGTCATTATGGATGCCGGCGGACAAGTGCTGGAGGGCATCAATAATCTCGCCGAGGTGACCATTCTAGCGCCCAGCAATGAGGCCTGGAATATATCTTCAATAGATAATATTGTGAGGTATACAACAGCTATAATAATAAACTATATAATGTATTATAAAAATTATATGTTATATATTTTTAACAGAGATCGTAAGCGCATGACGGATATTTTGAATATGCATATTATCAAGGATCGTTTGAATGTGGAGAAGATACGACAAAAGAATGCCAATTTGGTATATATAAATATTCTCAAAAATATATATATATATATGTAATTGATTAAAATCTTTTATAATCCATAGATTGCCCAGGTGCCCACGGTAAATAATCACACGTTCCTGTATTTCAACATCAAGGGCGATGGTGCTGATGCTGTGGTCACTGTTGAGGGTGGTGGCGTTAATGCCACCGTGTTGCAGGCTGATGTGGCACAGACGAATGGTTATGTGCACATAATTGATCGTGTGCTGGGTGTACCACACACCACTGTGCTGGGCAAACTGGAAAGTGATCCCATGATGAGGTAAAGTTCAAGTAAAACCATTCTTAAATGAAATATGCTGATTTGTTGTGGTGTATTCATTTCTAGTGATACCTATAAGATGGGACAGTTCTCGCACTTTAACGATCAGTTGAACAATACACAGCGTCGCTATACCTTCTTTGTGCCACGGGACAAGGGCTGGCAGAAGACCGAACTGGATTATCCTTCAGCGCACAAGAAGCTCTTCATGCGTGACTTCTCTTATCATGTAAGTAACTACGCTAAGACACATAAGAGATGTGTCCGTTCAAACACATAGATCTCGAAACCCCTAAGAATAGAAAACATACAATTTTGTATGTTATTAGATACATATTGATTTCATATAAAGAATATTTTTAATTTTGTATAAATTATTCCATAATATCGATAATATAAATATATATATAAAAATATATATTTAAGTCCAAATAATACAAATTTGATTTGCTTTCCTTTTTGTTTAGTCCAAGAACCTGTTGGAGCGTCATTTGGTGATTGCGGATCATGTGTTCACCATGAAGGATCTGGCACAGATGTCCCTTACCACCGATCAGGTGGTACTACCCACATTCCGCGATTCACTCAAGGTCAAAGTGGAGGAAGAGGCCGGACGTAAGTATATAAATTAACCCATAGTTCAAGTAAATAATACAACTAAACTATATGTAATTGCAACTCTTAAATGTTTCTCTATATATATAACTCTTAAAACAAAACTATACCAATTGATTTATGTATATAAAAAAAAGATCTACATGATGATCAAGTTAGTCACGAATGGACTGGTGAGTGTTGTCGTTTGTCGTATTGCCAAACCCATCGCACAAAAAGCTCAACACACAGCCATCAACAAAACTCACCAACGTTAAAACTTTTACTAGTCTATAGTAAACTAGAAACTAATTAAAACAAATTATTTAATTGCAGGCTATGTGCTTTTGTGGAACTACAAGAAGATCAATGTGTATCGACCAGATGTGGAGTGCACCAATGGCATAATACACGTCATCGATTATCCTCTGCTCGAGGAGAAAGATATTGTTGTGAGCGGAGGTAGCTATTTGCAAGAATCAAGCATTTGCATCATGTTGGCCAACCTCATAATGATAACAGTAGCAAAGTTCTTGAACTAAAAACAACAAATCAAAACAAAACCAAACAAAACAAAAAAAAAAACAACAACAACAGTAAACAATTAAATGCATTTTCGAAATCATGAATGTATAAACAACAACCAGAAACAAACACAACAAACAGTCGTAACAAACAAATCCCGAAAAAAAAAGAAGAAAGAACATTACAAACTGCAATGATGATAATTTTGCACATGTTTAGCACATGTTGTTCAGAGACATATAGACATGTATATGTCATACATACATACACACTCACACAAACATAACAATCATACATCATACAGGCGTATGCATACATTTGTGACGAACTGTATTATATTATATACACTCACTCACAACAATTCGCTCTGCCTGCCTCAATTAGGGCCTTATGTATTATATGAAATATATATCTCTATATATATGTAATGAATATATATATATATAGATTTTAATTTTATGTTCAGATATATATATATATATATATATATATATATACTTATATATACTCAAACATACACAGAAGTATTTTTTGGCTTAGTTTAAGTTCGTTTGTTTTCGAGAAGAAGATAAAGTTAAATAAATTGTCGCCTTGCTGTTCGATTTTAAGTCTTAAGTTCGTTATGATTTTAAGTGTACATTGCGTTTGTTTTTAGTTTATTCCTAATTTATGAATTAATTTATCCTAAGTAGAATGCGAATCTCATTGTAAACATTCACACCAACAACTACACACAACATGTAACAATATCACAAAAAAAACGAAAAACAATATGAATATTTTCATGGCAACCTTTAAAACAAAACATAAACTATGTGAAGAATTTTTTATATAATAAACTCAACAAAACTCCAATTTTCATTTATTTGCATTTGAGTAACAGAAATTATATCAATTATATTTAAATTTTAAGCCAAGCATCCACTCCTTATGTATTTAGGTTTACACTTATGAAATATATATATATGTGTATTGCTTATATATATATATATATATATATATTTAAAAATAGTTATTAATTTTGAACAATACCTAGTATGCATATTAAATTTTAGCATAGAAGCCATTCTGCACTCTTGTCTATGTAGTTGCTAGTGCTTCTACGCATGTAATTCGAAACCCTGCCCTCGGAACCCCCTTTTGAAAATCCCTAACCCACCCTCTTTTAGACACGCCCACACGCCCTATACACACACAAACATACACACAAGCATACAAATCTACATCAAAGGCTAAGAAGCAACTTGCAAAACTGCCTGTAAACTATGAACAAAAACCAACTATGTGCACGTACTGCAATACTATCGAAAAGTTATCGATACTGTCAATGAATTTCTTTATCGCATAGTATTTCTACTAAATTAAGTATATGTTAGCATAACTTGAGAAAGACATAACCTATCGATAATCTTCTTTGATAAAATTTATCTACTATAAATTTGAGCCAACTTGTGATCGATTTATTGGCATTACCATTAAAGGAACTGTTTTAAAACTATTCCCAGTGAAACTATCGATATAAGTCAAAGGTCGTGTCATTTTACTATCGTTTGGTTGAAACTATCGATAGTCTTGCAGCACGTGCAGCACGCATACTCTACACACTAAAAAATTAACAAATTTTGATACAAAATTTTAACATACCCTGCTCGTGCATATTATGAGACATTATATCAGATTGGACGAGCAATATATATACGTATTTCCAACTTTGTATGTAGCTGTCATGTTAAAATTAAAATCCTAGTATAGTCTCTGCCATGGGCAGTTTGGAAAACCAAAAAACCCAAAAACAACCAATTGTACTAAGTAGAACACAAGCGCTAACTATATAATACATATATATTTTTCTCTATCTCTTTTCGCCCGATTACAATAATGCTACTAC
>JBANCZ010003065.1:0-13714 GCA_037040025.1 Sphaerogastrella javana
TATATATACCACGCAGAGTTGCCGGCATCGCAAGTTCTGCGATTCTCGCATTGGCCGCATATGCAAAAACCTGCTCGTTTATTCAACAACATAAACATTGTTGTGCACATAAATTTATACAAAGTTCTAGTTTACATACCAACACACACACACACACACACACACACACACACATACACACTTACACACTTACACACACTCAGAAGAAAAAAAGCATATGTAGAGCTGGCAAAGTTAAACGGGCCGAATCGATATTCATATCAACCGCAAAATGTGTGTCGACGTCGCTGCAGCAGCATTTGAAGTTTTCCTTTTTTCATTCTCTTATTCACCCTAACATGAACGGGTATAAAGCCTTTTAAAAAACATCAAAACATTTCAATCTATTTTAAAAAATTAATTATATTCAATTTTTGATACGATATAATTATAATATTATATAGAAATTTTCGGCAAAAGAAAGTTTTCTAAATATATTTTACATTTCACATTCCAAATGAATTTACTTCAAAATGAATTTCTCTAAAATAAACCCAGAGAAATAGACGTACATAGAGATTGAGAGACAGAGAGAGAGAGAGAGGGATTTATAATAAAAGAGCTGAATATAGAAAGAGATAGACGGAGAGTGTGAGAGAGAGAAAGAGCATTTTAAATGCAGCACAAAGCTGCGGCACTTTTGATTTGTTTTTATTCCTGTTTCAGGTCATGCGGGCTTGTTGTTTTTCCCTCTGTGTTTTTTTTTTCTATATATTTTTTCGTTTTGTTTTTTTTTTTTATACATTTTGTTTTGTTTTGTTGTTTTTTCTTTTTTTAGTTTTTGTTTTAATTTTTTGCTCTTGTTTTTCGCCCTGAAGTAGACTGCACAATTGATGCATTTAAAGCACCTGCATATTGTCAGGGCCGACACGCCCACGGCCTCTCCCGGCTAGCCAAATATAGCATATGGCCATATAGTACACAGTCAATTGAATCTCAATGCCCGTCTGGGTATAATTAAAGCAACTAACTATAGGTCTAAGTCGACCTCAAATAACTACGACTATATCATTAATTGCAGCTCAACTTCATATCATATTTAATTCGTGAGAATTAGATAGATCTGATAAGATTAACACAAAATTATAGACTCTTTGTATGGATCTGAGAATTGGAATATAAAATAGTATAATACTATACAACAACATTTATAAAAAAAATGTTTTAATTCTGATTGAGTATAAAGAAATTTTCGACCAATATTTGTATAGAATTGTGTTTTTGATTAAACTTAACACAAAATGTAGTAAATCTTGAAATGAATACAATTGAATTGAACTGAAAGTTCTAGGTTTCTTGCGACTTAATTTGTGTTCGTTTTGTAATTAAATTAGTCATTTTAATTAGCCTTATTCTTAGTGGTGCATACAGTATTCCTTTTACAATTAATTATGATCTAAAATGCTGAAGCATTCATATTAATCATCCAAAAGACGGTCGTGTTACCCTATTTATATGGTATGTTGATATGCCTGTCTATCTTTCGACCTGTCTTTCCTTCTGTCTTTTGGTCTGTCTCTCTCTCTCTCTTTGTATGTGTCTATCATCTGTCTGTGCTATATATATATATTGTTATACATTATTATTATTCATTGTATTTGGGTTAGCAAATGAAAGTTAATGAATTAATGCTTGGTTTAGGTGCTCGGTAAATATGTGCCTCAGCATTTAGGCTTTGTCACCCTGAGTAGAAATGCTCTTGCCACAAATTCCCCTCTCTTTTTCTTTTGTGGCATGTTCTTGTTGTTGTTTCTTTATGTGCTTATTGTTGTTGTTGCTTTTGTTTTTTTTTTTTCTTTTTTTTTGGTGTGTGTGTGTTTAGCGTGGCAAAAATGGCAAAGCGAAGCTTATTAAAAAACATTTCATTTCATTTGCTTGCTTGCCGTTTGGAATTTTCTTTTATTTTCCTTATGATGTAAATAAATAAAATGGCAAGCAACACAGCAACAACAACAACAACAACAAACGGCAATAACTTGGCAAGCAGCCGAATTTGTTGTTGCCATTCAACAGTTGGCCACGTTCGTTGAGTTTGTCTGCTTGCCACCAGGTGGCGGAGGTGTGTGTGTGTGTGTGTTGGTGTGCCATGGTGTGCGATGGTGTGTGTGTGTGTGTGTGTGTGTGTGTGTGTGGCATGGGAATTGAGAATTATGGCTTGGGTATAACGTATATGTATATAGTATGATGTGGTGCTGTGTGGGTCTGCCTGTGGGCTTGGTGGGA
This sequence comes from Sphaerogastrella javana, assembly GCA_037040025.1. Classification (NCBI taxonomy): domain Eukaryota; kingdom Metazoa; phylum Arthropoda; class Insecta; order Diptera; family Drosophilidae; genus Sphaerogastrella; species Sphaerogastrella javana. The sequence continues at coordinate 2,263 of JBANCZ010003065.1, forward strand.
GAGACAAAGTTTGTTGGCGTGTTTTGGATACGAAGCCACATTTGTGTCCTCAGCGGTTTTTGTTTGCGTTTGCGTTTTGTCAGCCATGTGACAGCAGCGGCAACAGCGCCACCTGCTGCTCCCTATTGACACTTCTGTTCTGTGTCCCTGTCTCTCTTGCTCATTCACTATCTTGCTTTTTCGCTGTATGATGGTATTTGTTTAAGAGCTTTAATCAAATAGCTCATAATTAAATGTAACAAGTATTTTATTTTTTTTTGTTTTTTTTTTTTTGGTACAAATAAACAGGAGCACAAATATGGCAGGAATTTTTATCACTCTCATTTACCTTCTCACTCACTTTCTCAATCTTTCCCTCACTCCTTCCCACCTTTCTCTCTCTTTCCGTATCTGCTCTCTCTGTGACCCCCTAACATTTTTCCGCCTAGACCATTTGGGTGTCTGTGCGCTCGTGTCAAAATTGTCAGCATACCAAAGAGGGTGCTCTGGCGTACCCTATACGCTCCACAGGACCCTGCACCCTGCATCCTGCACCCTGCACTCCTTAGCACTTGGGACATACCACGCTCACTAGCAATGCGTTCGGAATTTTAGCTGTGAATCACTTGGCATAAGAATCAGACAGCATTAAAGCCAATTGAGATTGCTGTAATCAAAGGCAAGTGAAGTTCCAAGTTGAGGGCAAAGCAATTTGTGGATTCAACAAATATTATACTCAAATCGTTTACAGACACAAATACCATATTATGTAGTTCAATTTGACTCAACGAAATTCTGCAACAAAAAAATGTATGTGTACAAACTTATTCGTATATTGATTGTCAAGTTGATAAAATTTCTCAATGTGGTGTACAATATGGGTATAACAATAAGTAGATATTTTATGGAAAATTCCAAAATCGTCGAGTTATGTGAATGAAATTGCTCTGGCAACCCTGATTAGGCAGTTGTGGGCAATCCTGCTTAAACAACAAGATAGGGTTGCACTTTACACTGAAGCACCAAATATCGATAAGTTGCAAGCTTTCAATAATGGCAAACTTTTGATATCGCTATGTTATACAACCGGAGCCGTGTTTTCTGATAATAACATAACAATAATCGATAAAACTTTAGAACACGGAATCAAGTCTAATAGCATATGTGTAGCCCTGCTCTGGCAGTAACCCTGCTCATGTTAAAATCTACACTGACACCGTCGTTCAAGGAACTTGGCAACTCTGTATAATGAATGAATCAACTTGCAATGCATTCTGTCACAGGGTGTTCGCTAGTTTATGTTAACTGAAAAGCAGCAATCGACGTCATTCCCATAGACTCCCATACATTGAAGCTTACAGTTATCGCTTATGAGTTCCCCACAAAGATGAGAAATTGAAAGACAGTGGGACGAGTAGACCCATATATGTATGTGCCTATGTGTAAGTTGCACTTGCAACAAGCCACGAGAATGTGAGAAGAGGAGAATGAGAAGTGATAAGTAAGAGAAAGAGAGAGGGGTAAAAAGCGGGTGTTTGACATTTGCTGTCATTGTCAACGCCCCTAACAATTCTACCTATAGTTGTTGCCATTGTTACCATTGTTGCTTCTGTTGCTGTTGTCGTTGTTGTTGCTTTTACTGTTGGTGTTGCTGTTGTGACCACCTGCTTTGTCTTTGTGCCATGAACTGTTGCTGGTGCAGAGCCTTTGGCCAGCAAAGCATAGGACACCATTGCAACCAGCTCCCGCCTTTCGCTCAGGGTATGATGCAATGCATGGAGCACCCCTGCGGCATCCTTGAGCCGTTGCACATTTCAATTGATTTTGCCACAACAGCAAACGGTTGCAACAATGCCAACAGCAACAGCAACAATTTCAATCGACTTTGTATGCTCCACACACAAACAGCACAAAAGAGAAAGTTGTAAATATTGGTGAGCACAGTCGGGTGTGCTCGACTAGCAGCCAACAGCTTTGGTAACAAAACAGACAACTTGAATGCATTTGAAGAACTATGAGTGCATCCAAAAGTTCTAATAACTCACAATACCCTTTGACAAATTATGAAAGGGCATTTTGTTGCCTTGTTCCAATGTTGCATTGTTCTAAATTCTGTATACCTATGTATGAAAGAGCATACGATAAACATCTCAAAGATCGAAAGCGACATTATATTAAATGAAGTGATGATATGATAATCATGTATATAGGTCTATGTCAATAAGAGATGTTATTATCACTAGCAAAAATGAATTCGAATTTCTTTTACATATACATATGATGGGAAGTTTGTTTCATTGTAAATAGAAAAAAAATGATGTTTATAATGAAAAACATCCCTAAAACAATTTGATTTGTACAGGAACATTTCCTTTGTCATGAAACTATAATGAATAAAGCCTTTTATTGTAGAACCCTTTATGCCAGTTGATTTAACCCTAATGAATTAATTTAGTTGTTCTATGTTGTGTCTAAACGTCAGTTCTAATCTAAAGTTTCTAAATGCATTTTCTCTTCCTTCATTTGCAGATAAAGATACAAAAGTGAGGCAACACGCAACAAGCAACAGGCAACAAGCAACAAACAGCAGCAGCAGCTGCTCGAATTGCGGCGGAAGCGGAAGTGACAAGCCGTCTGTGCTCAAGACGGACGGACAGATGAAAAATGCAAATTGAAATACAATAAAATGTAAAACAACACGTCAAAAACAACAGCAACAACAGCAGCAACAACAGCAACAGCAGCAGCAACAGCAACATCAGCAACAGCAAAAATCTTAACAAACTGAGAAACTGATAAAGTTATATGCATGAAAAGCAAACAAACAGACAGACATAGAGCTATAGAGTGTTAGATAGTTAAATAAATATATATTTATTATTATTATATATATATATATATATATATATATATGTATATTGATATCTAGCTGTGGAGAAGGGGGGGAGCATGCCAAATGGAAATGAGATACTCGAAGTGACAGCAAGTTTTCCACTGAATTGATTTGATTTAAGCAAACATCAAGACCGTATATACGGCGTATAGAGAATACGGCACGGTATACGGTATACGGTATACCATATACGATACGGTATAGATATTTGATATAGCTTCACGTGACAGTGCAATTAGCAGGCCAAGATTGCAACACGAAAGGAGCAACAGCAGCAATGCAATAGAATCCAAATTGGGAGGAGAATCAGCATAAAGAAAAGAGAGAGAGAGAGAGAAGGAGTAAGAAATGCATAAAGGATATAGCAAGAGTGCGGGCAATGGTCCTGGCGGTGTCCAGTTGCTCTTGGTATTTCGTGTGCATGTAATTTAAACGGTGCAACAGCAACAGCAGCAACATTAGCAACATCATCAATATTTAAAGCAACATCAACAACAACAACAAGAAAAAGAAGATCAAAAAGAACAATAAGTACCGTAAGGACCGCAAGGGTTGCCTATAAATGTACCAGGACAGCAGCTGCAGCAGCAGTAGTCGACGTGGCAGCGCAGCAACAGCAACAACAACAGCAACAGCAGCAGCAGCAGCAGCAACACCAACAGCAGGCGACGACGACACGTTCGAGGCGCTGACAATAATTACAACAACAACAACCATAACAACAACAGCCGCTGCTCAAATTGGCGCCGCCGAGGCAACAGCAACATCAACAACAACTGTCATAACGGCAGCAGCAACAGCAACACCAACACCAACAGCAGCAACTGCTGCTAACAGCGCCTCCAGCAAAAGCAAAAGCAACAACAACAGCGACAACGACGACGACGACGACGACGACGTGTATACTGACGCTGACGCCTACGCTGACGTTGACGTCGACGTCGAAGCCGAGGTGGATATTGAGTGTAGAACTGCACACGGCTCACGCCTGCCATCAACAGGCAGCAACAATAGCAACAGCAACAGCAACAGCAGCAACAACAGAAGCAGTAGCAGCAGCAGCAGCTGCGGACATGCAGCCTTGTTGTGCGGCGGCGGCAAGCGACAACAACAGCAACAACAACACCAGCAGCAACAGCAGCAGCAGCAACATACACATACACAACAACAGCAACATCAACAACAACATCAACAACAACAGCAACAGCAACAGCAACATCAACAGCAGCAACATCTGCAACAATTACAACTGCAGCACACGCAACGCGCGGCCTCACTAGGAGCCGATGTGCGGCTGCTGCGCAAGATTGGATACATTGCGTCACGGGTGCGCTGTCTGGCCAAGTATTACGGCGATTTCCGGCTGGTCAATCCGTACAGTGCGCAGCGGCAGCGACGTCAGCTGAACGAGATATTGCTGAAGCATTCCATATTCGATCCGGGGCGTGAGCGTGAGCGTGCTCTGGTGTTGGCCGCGGCAGCAGTGGCCGTTGGTGCAGCCACAGCGGCAACAGCAACAACAGCAACAGCGACAACAGCAACAGTTATAAGTCGCAGCCAGAGCGGCAACGGCAACTTCGAAGAGCAGCAGCTGGAATTGGAGCAGGAGCAGCTGGCTCTTGCAGCAGCAGCAGCAGCAGCTGCAGCCAGCACAGTTCGACGCAAGTCATCGAGCAGCTCTGCTGGCGGCGGGGCATCGGCAACAGCAACAGCAGCCGGAACACCCAGTGGCAGTGGTTCCATTTCGGCATCGGCCTCGGCATCGGCATCGGTAACGGCATCAGCATCGCTGCTGACAGCGACCACGCCCATAGCATTGCTGGAGGAGCTGCTGGTGCAGTTCTACGAGGATCAGGATCAGTGCAGCAGCAAGCTCACTGTGATCCGACGACGACTCGCCTGCACGGACAACCTGAACAACAACAACAACAATAACAACATTAACAACAATAAGCAGAACAACAATCGCAACAATCACAGCTGCAGCAGCAACAGCAGCATCAATCATCACAACAGCAACAGCAACAGCAACAACAACAGCAACAGCATTAGCAACAGCAACAGCAGCATTAGCAACGGTCAAAGCCTGACCATGTCCACATCCATGTCGAACATGGTAGAAGCAACAACAACAGCCACGCCAACAGCAACACCACCCGCAACAGCAACAGGTACATCAACAGCAGCAACAGTCACACCAGCAACAGCACCAGCAGCAACAGCAGCAGCAACAACAGCAACAATTGCTGGCGATATTGCCGTTAGCAGCGCCTCTAGTCAGCTCCAGGCACAGACACAGACACAGACACGGGCGTATTTGCTGCAGCCGTCCTTCGATTCGGATAATCCGCGTCGACGGCGTGCCAGTGACTGTGCATTGTCCAATCAGCTGCACTGCATCACGCTGAAGAACAACAATTGCACGGCAGCAACAGCAACAGCTGCAGCAGCAGCAGCAGCATCAGCTGGCAAATTGCCTTTCCATCGTGGCAGCTGCGGTGCGGCCGGGGAGCATTTGCTGGCTGCGAATTCGATAGCGAATCGTGCCACCATAATACTGAGCAAATCCTGCAGCAATGTCGATGGCGATGTCAGCCTGAATGCGGTCAATGCCGGCAATAAGCTGCGCTCCAGCGCCACCGACATCGAGAGCAATTCGAATGCCTTGAACGGAGCGAGGGATGCGATGGCAACAATTGCAGCTGCCGCCGCCGCCTCGAGTAATGGCAACAATGAGTACAGCATACTCCAGCTGAATAATACGATCATTCAATGTCACTTCAACGACGACGATTTTCGCGCTCTCGTCAAGGATCTCAAGCGCAAGGTTGAGTACACGGAGCGCATGAATTGGCTATGTGAGTATCCAATTCTCATTCATTTTAACCCAATCTATTCTATAAATCTAAACTTGAACTGAGCATTAGACACAAATAATATATCTAGGTGATCTATTCATATAAAAACGATTACCAATTGGCCTATCGATATTGATATCTTTTGATTAAAAGGCTATTCTTTTCTGCCTTTAACCGAGCATATATTTCAATATTTTTTCCACAATTATACACAATGTTTTATCCTTAAATTAAAAAGAATTTAAAAGCAAATGCCAATATATATAATGTAATTAAATAAACCACTTAATATATTCGATTACGAATATATGATGGGTTACGAGCAAACGTTCAATTCTTTTTATGAATACAATATACAAACTATATTCGATCTCTCTCTCCTAATCTGTACACATAATAATATAATACAACCTACATATATAAATATTTGTATAATCTATACATATACATACTTAAATACAATTGTGTAGTCGCTGTTGGGACGGAACTACATGTTCATAATATATTCAATCTAAAAGTCAAAAAGTTTAACCATTTATTTTAAATGAATCAATATGGAACTGAAAGTATATTTTAAAAACAAGTTTACATGGAGTTATAAATCTAAACTTTGATATATTAAAGTAAACGTTTAATTCTGTTTCTACTCTTCAACTTAATATAATAATTCTTACATTCTTATCCTTGCTCTTAATCTGTCTTTATATATATACAAGTGTGTAGTCGCTGTTCGGGCGTCATCGAATTTTCGAGAGTTTGACATTTAGTGCGTAGGGAGCTAAATGACCGGTCAAGTTGAATGCGTAAATGCTTCAAATGAGCCGTAAGCGAAAGCAAATGCAAAGATTTGAATAAAACTACTGCAATAAAATGCAAAGAATGTAAAAATGTAAAAATCATTTCAACTTGCGTACACAATTACATCTTCAGATGCTTGCCCATTCACATTGCCATTCGCATTCGCATTCGCATTCGTATTCGCTTTCGCATTCGTATTCGGATTCGCATTCACATTTCCCATACCCATACACCCTAACACATTCGCATTCGCCTTCGCATTCGCATTGGCATTCACATTCGTATTCACATTTATTCGGTTCGCTGCATTTGTTGACCTCGCTGAAACACATTGTTGCCCCAACAGCCCCTCGAAAAGCCCCCAACAGTCCCCAACTACTCGACAGATTTAAGAGAAATGTTAGCATTACACGCTCAAAGATTATGACGGGTTCAGCGACCTACAAAGTTGCCTTAACCCTAGACCAACTATTTGTGATTCCAGCAAAATCAAGACACTCGACTTGACATCATCATTTTTTATGCACTCGAACAAAGTTTAAAAATAATAATAATTGAACTGAAGAACAGTGCTTAAACGTTTTAAATAGTCAAAAATAATAATAAAAATTAGAATATTAATCATAATAATAATAATAATAAAATTAATAATAATAATAATAATAATAATAATAATAATAATAATAATAATTATAAAATATTAATAATCACAACAATAATAAATATAACTACAATATATAATAAATGATAATAATAAATACTCCAAACATAATGTAAAAATTTAAAAAATATATCTTTTTTTATTTTTGTTATATTTTTATTTTTTAATTTTATAATATACATTCTACATTTTAGTAAATAAAAATGTAATAATGTTATTAAACATTCTTGTGGCATTATTGTGTTATAAATTGTAATAATAATAAAATTAAAAATAATAATAATAAATGAAAAAATAATAATAATACTAACAGCTTAAATATTAATAATAATTATAAAAATAAAACTAATATGAATAGTAAAAATAATAACAATAATATTAATAACTATTCATATTAGTTTTATTTTTATAATTATTATTAATAATTAATACAATATAAATTATAATAATAATAATAATAATATAAATAGTAATAATAATAATATTAATACCAAAAAATAATGTAGAAATAATATCAATAATAATAATAATAATAATAATAATAATAAAAGTAATATTTATGTTCATTATTGTATACACATTAAACATAAAGCTAACATTTTAGCTATTAGTTTTATATATTTATTAAATTCATAAGGGGCTTGCAGAAAATTTTTATGGAAAATGGCGAAAACTTGAGAAGGGTTTTCAACAATTCGCAAATGATTTAAAAATGTGCATTGTGCACAAGGTATCGATAACTTTGCGATAGTTCGTAGCGAATCGATGCCAATTGGAAAGAAAGATGTCGATACATATTGGAATCGATATTTTTTTACTTTCCTGCACAGGACACAAAAGTGAAAAAGTCTGTCTGTCTGAACAGACAATATGACAAAGGAAGAAGCGGGCAACACGAAAAGGGCAAAAACTTCCGAGTCAGCCACAAATGAAAACGCAACTACAGTTGAAACAGTAAACAAAGCACCCGACGCTGTCAGTGGGAACATGAATGGCTCTCAAAACGCTGCGAGTCCAGCGCACTCAAATTCACCCCAACCTCACGCAAACAGCGAGGATGCTGCATTAGCTATCGCCGTCGAAGATGCAGCTGTTGATGAAGCTGAATTACTTCAGCGCATGCGTGGTGATGCCGTTGGAGAGACTATGTACAGCAAGAAATTCGTGCTGCAGACCCTAGTGCAACTCAGTCAGCTGCCACCGCACACGCCGCTAGATCTAGCGCTAGAAGATGATCTATGCAAGGTATGGGACATGTCAATGGCCCCGGAGATAGTGGCGCTGCTGCTTGAGAACAATGCCATTGAGCTGGCGATGTTTACCATTACCTCCAGTGATGATGTGCGTCTCTACGAGATACTTGTTGGTCTCATCGGCAACATGTGTGATAAAGTCGAATGTGTCGAACAGCTCACTGCACGTGCAGATTGGATTGAGACGCTGCTTAAGATGAGTCATTGTATGGACACGTGCATGTTGATTCAACTGATGCGCGTGTATCAGTATATAATGGCGCACGTGGTCACAGGGAAGGAGCAAATGGCCATCGATTTCTACATCTGCCTATCGTCCTGCGAGGGATCTGCCAAGAATTTTGGCTTTATATTGCAGCAGTCTGTAAGTGAGAATTTGCTGATGGCTGCCCTAAAGGCTGTCAATGCTATTCTGGCCAGTTGTGCCCTGGTCGCAGAGGAGAACGCTCAATCGGACCACAATTTGAGGCCCTTTGGTGAAGTGTTTCTGGTAGAAGAACTGTGCGATGGTGTGAATAGTGCTTTTATGCGTCTCATGCGCTATGATGCGGCCAAGCAGGCCGATGAATTTGAAGAGGGCGACGATGATTATATGTTGCCACCGCCCGAAGATAATGAAGATATTGATACGACACAAACAATTAGCTGCGATATTGAAGTGATCCAAACCTACCTCAACATTTGCACCATACTCGTGCAGCTGCCGGAGGCACAGCTGTCGATGGATACATATGCACCAAATATTATGTTCAGTCTAACTCGCATACTAATATTTCTGCAGCAACCAATGGAGTTGATACCATTGGGTGAACGTCAAGAAGAATATTTGGAGGATATGGCTCACATTTGCAGCGTAAGTTTGATGTTATTGATACGATTTAATATGTTATAAAAACTAAATACCTTCCAATTTCAGTGCCTTAAATATTACTATGACAAGGACACTTTCCTCCAGGCACTCAACATTTGGTATATACTCAGGGAGCATATTGAGAATTATAATGTACATCAGAATAATTTTGATGCTGAGGAGGATGAGCCACTCTCTCAGTATGAGGAGAACGCTTTAAAATTGCTACGCCTTTTAGCAAATATGTTAAACGAAGTCGATCCTGATGTCATCATAGAAGATATTCAGGACTTTGATGCTATCAAGGTGAATACGTTTCGTGCTGCCTTGGAGGACGAACAGGAAAAAGAGGAGTTGCTCCTAAATGCACACCAGCGCCTAAGCGCCGTTCTAAACAACCAAGCTGGCCAAGCCAAATAATACTCTCTCGTATCAGGACTGAAAATTTGTTGCATTAATGCACAATAAATAAATATATAATTTAAGCACACACATACACACTCACACACATAAACACATACTTATACGTATACTAATATACCATTATGAATATACAATGAATATCTTTTTAATGAAGTAAATTAAAATGTTTTACAATGGGTATATGGGATTCTTACAGCCACAATTTCATTAAATTTATCTCATGCCGCAGCAACAGTAATTGTACTTGAACTTAAAAAGTTTTTCTACCAGTATCCAGCTGCAAATACATTAATTCATTCCAGCTCTGCCTGCCGAGCTTCACGCCTTGTTTTCCTTCGCTGGCTACGATCAATTTATGTTGACTGTCACATTTATGATTGAGTTTTGTTTTGTCTTCGGACAATGACGTGATCATTCCCTCCATTTCACTACTGAGGTTTATTTCTGAAGCCGTTATCTCCACGCTTGCTTGGCGCTCTACGAATTCAGCTATATTGATGACTGCTTCGGTATCTTGATTCTTTAACATAACCTCAGACTTGTCGAAGACGCTACAAAACTGTAGATACGTTTGACCACCATTGCTGAGAACATTCAGACTGCCCGTAATACCAACTGAGAAATAAAAGAGCACATATTTATGGAAACTTGAATAATCGCGATATTAAGAATTTGCAATGTGACGCACTCATTTTAAGATTGGCTGATTCGTGCACAATCACCTGGCTGGAGTCGTGCACATTTCTGAGATCCATTTTGCCGGTTTTTGTCTCAAATATGGCGTCGTCCACATAGCAACAGTCTAAAACAACGGAGCCCGAATTTGTAATAACTTTCAAATCGTGGCCGACCAGTTTTTCTAGAGACATTGGCTAGCAAATTATGAAAATTATAAATAGCAATAATAGATAATTGATATTATGATTGTATCGTACCCCAGAATCTGTTTCCAAATGGGTTCTTCTGCATTTCAAGGCACCTTTGACGTATAAGGGGCCATGTTCACAATATAGCTTCACATCGTTGGCCGTTACATTTCGAACCAAAACCTTTTTACGTGCTTTAACCTCCAGAGATGAGGTGACTATGGACTGAATATTCACCTGGTGCTGTGTATCAATGTTTAAGTTGGCGCGAATAGGAACTCTCAGCCGGCATTCAATGCGTTCCATTGGATCGTACGTTTTCTTGACCACAACATCCACAGTCTGCTTGTCATCACTCACGTACACATCCATTTTGGCCGGACAGTTCTTCAGCTGATCGGTCCATAGCTGCCCTAAGAAGACATCGCCTTCGGGATAGGCATGGACATCGATTGGCTCCACCAGCACCGATACGTCGGATATCACATTGATACGTGCAGTGGATTTTACATAATGGTGGTACTCCTGCTGAGCCACTATCTGGCCTTCAATCATTGAGCGAGACATTTTGCTTTTTGGTTTTTTGGCGTAGTAACGTGCGTGACCCTTGAGATGTATTTGTATTGGCGGCAACCAACACAATCGCCGCAAAATTAACATTGTACAGTATTTCGTAGATTGCTCCGTTGATTTGTTTACAGTTAATTCGAACAGCTGCCTACTGTAATTCCTCGAAATGCATCTATTGTTCAACACTACTAAATCAGCGAAGTGTTCACGTTAAGCAACACTGCCAGCTTGGGGTAGTGCTCCACAGTTGCAAGTTATCTGTACCTATGGATTTTTCCAACACTATTGTGATCCAGTCCAG
>JBANCZ010003066.1:0-13714 GCA_037040025.1 Sphaerogastrella javana
AAACAAAAATAACAACAAATAAGCAAATTAATCAATAGCAAATTAAAACAATAAGATTTACATAAATAATTTGAAAAAAGTATGTGTAATTATTAGCTGACGGTGAAGACGAATCATAATTATAAATAAACTCATTATAGGGACTACAACTGTTTCTCGTCTTCTTCTTCTTCCTCTTATTCTTCTTCTTCCTCTTCCGATAGCAACAGCAACGGCAACGAATGTCAACAGCAAAGAAAGCGTGCTAAATACATTGAAAAGAGAATTCAAACAAAAACAACAACCTCTAATTCAATTCAAACTCAACGTTCCTTAAATGCCTTGCGTTTTTTTCATTGAGACTGAAAAAGAATACAACAAACTTAAATGAATTTGGAATTTGTTTATTTTTGGACATGTCATCTAAATAACTGGAATTTTTATTTGGCTACGGTGTTTTGTAAACCCCAAAAATAAATATAGAGTGAGACTGCCACCGCCGTTGCCTAGGCTGAGATCAAATCATGGGCAAACGCATCGCAGCGGAACGTCTACAACAACAACAACAACAACAACAACAACAACAGCAGCAGCAATTAATACAGACGCCAACGGAGAACAATAACAACAACAACAAAATCCCATCAGATCGCAGTGCACGCAAACGCAAACGTTCTGCAGTTAAAGCCTCCCGGGTGGAGAAATGTCAGCGCCTTAACTCGAACTCAAATGATTATCATTGGCATGAGAATGATGATGAGGATTCGTCATCATCGGGTTCGGCCCACAACGATGCAGTGCTTCAAACACCACAGGCGGTACAACGTGCACCCCCAGTCAATTCTCGCGCTTCATTGTTATCCCTGGCCACAAGCTTTGCCAGCGGCGGCCACAGCGATCACAATAATTCCAATGCCACAGATTCACCGCGTCCAGTCTATACGTTGCGTCCCTCGGTCGTCAATGGCACTATACTAAGAGACGTACAAGCCAAAGCCTGGCGATTGGGAAGACCAATAGGTAAGTTCTATAGTTTCTTCTACCCCTCCATCTTGTCACTCATATGCCTCATTTCTCTAGGCAAGGGCAACTTTGGTGAGATATTTCTGGCCTCTGATGATACGGTGTGTCCCGTATCCACAGAAGCCGCCAAGTATGTTGTCAAAATCGAGCCACACTCCAATGGGCCGCTCTTCGTCGAGATTCACTGCCTGATCAATACCAATCAGAAAGAGCGTAAGTAGCACCATTATATCGATTAATGGTACTTTAAAACTAATCTTTACCTTTGACCGTTGCAGAAACAGAAAACGGGAGGGAGAATAACAGCAAAACAGTTGCGACGCACAGCCTTAGCAATGCTCCGCCCTCGGGCATACCCAGCTATATAGCATCGGGCACCCATTACTTTGGAGACGGGCGTTATAGGTTTCTGGTGCTGCCACGCTATGATCGTGATTTGCACTCGCTGATTAAGAATGCGCGTGTGGCACAGAAATCGCTATTGGTGCTGGCCATACACATCATAAATGTGCTGGAGCATTTGCATGATAAGGGCTATTGTCATAATGATATCAAGGCGCAGAATCTAATGATATCGAAGTGCAAGTATCTGAAGCGACAACCTAAGGTGGCGCATGATGTGTACGAGGAGAAGCAACAGACAACGGATAGCGGCAACAGTTCAGAGCAGGAGACCAATGATGATGACTACGATAAGTTTACCATTAAACGCATTGCGTCCATTAAAGCAGAGCCGCCCCACTATGCGGAGGACGAGGACGAGGATTTCGACGATGGCGCCACAACCAATAGTAATAATAGCAATAGCAACAGCCTCGATATGTTTCAAACACCGATGGGCCACAATAAACGGCGTGTTCGCACAGCAGCCGTAGAATTTAGTGGATCAAATCCCATGAGATCATGCCGACGCAACGATACCCGTAATTCCAGTTCCATGTACGAGGAGATGGTTAAATCGCACTACTTGCGTCCGGCCAAGCGTGTCAACTATGCGGAATTCTTCAACGAAGACGCGACAGTCAAACCGGATACAAACAACAGAGAACCAACGCCAGTCAGTTCGGACAATGATTCCGAAGAGTTTTTGCCACCGTCGTTTGGCAAACGAAGTACTAGCGGCAAGCGTGCATCACGCAGCAGCTGCAACATTAAAAACACTCGCTCCAAGCGACTGCAACAACAGAAGCAACAGCAGCGGCAACAACAACAGCAACAACAACAACAGGAACTGAAAAGTGAGCTGCATGAGAAGCGCAGCAAACGTACTTCGTATCAGTGGCTGCCTGTGGAGGAGGAGCACGTATTTCTTATAGATTTCGGTCTGGCCTCCAAGTATCAGGATCGTGGCGTGCATCGTCCATTCATTATGGATCAACGGCGTGCACACGATGGCACACTGGAGTTCACCTCACGCGATGCACATTTGGGGGCGCATTCGCGTCGCAGTGATCTGGAGTGTTTGGGCTATAATCTGCTGTATTGGTCAGAGGGTTATCTGCCGTGGAAGGATGTGGCGCAGCAGCAGCAGCAGGAGAAGGTGCATCGCAAGAAGGAGCTCTTCATGACCGATGTGTGCGAGATGTTGCGTCAATTTTATGGCAAACAGGTTCCTAAATACTTGGGCGAATACCTGCAGCAAATTGGCCAATTGGCCTACCAGGAGCGACCCAATTATGAGCGCTATCGCAATATATTCAAGCGTGAATATATCCGGCTTGGGTATGATTGCAGTCAGATGCGTTTGAGCAGCGAGGAGATACAACGCACACGCATACGCATTGAGCCCAAGGATGAGCTCGATGGCCAGGCTACGCTAGGTGCGGGAAAATGTGATATATTCGAGCTGAATAGCAAAATTGCCAGCAATGTTATGCGTAATAGCTCGTATGGCACACCATTCCAGGAGCATTCGCTAACGAACCGTGTCTCACCGAAGAATCTGCGTTCCAAGTCCGATCTGAAGAACAACACGAAGAAAAAGAAATTCTCCTGGACCGAGGTGCTCTCACAGGATCCCGATCAAATCGCCCGTGAGCGTGCTGTGAAAGAGTTTGAACGCGAGGAGATCATCTGCCCCCTGCAGTCACGTTTGCCCAGGCGCTATGAGGGTAAGCCGACCTATGCTATTTTGGCTGTGGAGCATAGCAGACGCAGGGAGAAGGGGCAGGAACACATCGAAATCAAGCATGAATCACAAAACTCACCGAATGGGGAATACAATTGGGAGGATGGCGAACATGCGACGGTAAAAGTTGAAAAACAGGAGACAGAGGATTACGAGGTGCACGATGAGCAGTACGCAGGGGAAGAAGCAGAGGAACAGGAGGATGCGTCGAGAACCGACCAATTAGAGCAAGCTGTAGAGAATGGTGCTGCAGCTGGTGAACAGGTGAGTGACATAGATAGATTGCCGTGAATGCACTTATAATGCCTTTATCTCATCATACAGATGGACGTGGATCAGCCAGTGAACGGCAGCTTGCCACGAGGACGAGTGCGTAAGCCATCACGCAAACAGAGTCAACTGCAGCAGCTGCAGCAGCAAAAGAAGAAACAGCGTGCACGAGCCTCATCCAGCAAATCGCGCAATACCAATGGACACAGTCAGCAACAGGTGAATCAACAGCAACAGCAACAGCAACAAATTCCAAGTATAGTTGCCACACCATTACAAACAGTTGGGATTAATAAACGTGGTGGCACCACACGCAAGGAACTTTCCGCTCTGGCCTCGGCCACGGGTGAGATAGACCAGAGCAAACTTAAGACGAGTCGTGTCGCTGTAAAAGAGGAAGTGCACCAGGAAGAAGTAACAACCAAACAGCGTCGGCCGCGTCGACGTCTATTCAAGACTGATACCCAACAACAGCAGCAAAAGCAACAGCAGGAGGAGCAGCAGCAGCAGGAACAGCATAACTTGGATGTGGAGAACAACTCTAGCTATGCCACCGGAGTCTACAGCGATTCGACGGCATGGCAATACGATGATGAGAATAGCTATGGCAAGAGCGGCGCACGTGCAATGCAGCACGCGTCCAGGCATTGTCGCAACAAGTGATAAGTTTAGTTAGATACCCTGTAAAGGGCGACAGACAGTTGTAACGGATAGAAATTAAAAAAAAAAAAAAAAAACAAAAAACTTAACTATAAACCATATAAGAGTTATAAATTCGGTGAACGATCAGATAACAGCTTTATAGTTATGCAGCAGTTAAAAAAAGAAAAACAACAAACAAACAAATCAAGTATTTTTTAGTACTAAATTCAAAATATTTCCTTAAGATGTGCGCCAGGCAAAAGATCGTACAACAAAAACAAAAAAAAAAACAAAAATAACTTAAATATAAACTAAATGCAGGCTGACATCAATATATGAATACTACTAAAGCGCTAGTTCAAATCACAAATCAAATGTTTATACTTCCCCCCACTTAACATAATTGTCGTTTCGATGGTTTTCTAAGTTAGAACGTTTTTAATATTTTATTCGAGTGAGTTCTTTGAAGCTTCAAGTTTTAGTTGGTTGTCATCAAAGTGGAATTTGGTGCAGCTTGGTTAGATTTTTTTTATATACATATATATATTTAGAGTTATTGCCTTCATAGTAAATGTTTTGTTTCTTTATCATTATTATTATCATTATCATTACATTAAAGATACATGCAAATTTTTGACCCTTAACGTATATAATTTTTGTTTTTTTTAGCGGTTTATACAGTTTTTTAGTTTAACGCGTACATATATATATATATATAAATAATACCATATAAAACTCTAATATAATGATAATAGAACTCAAAAAGCATAAACAAATAAAGTATTCAAATAAAAATAGATGAAAGGTTATTACTATTATTACAATTATTATTATTATTATTATGATTATTGCATAAAAAACATTATGATACAACTCTAAGGCTAGGTTATATTTGCATATATATATAATTACAATAAAAATAAATGGCAACTAAATGTCTTCAACGATTCAAAATATATGTTTCATTTATAAGTTATAAATATTTAAGGGATTTTGAAAAATATTTCACTCTACGCACCTGCAGTATGTGCTCTATGGTCTCGATGCGGCGTACCAGTTGAAACAGGCGCATTTCCGCACAACTGTAATTAAATCACATTAATAATACCTCACTTTAACTAATCTTCAAAACTCACCCGAATTCGGTAACCTTTTTAATTTCATTTACCCAGCGAGGATCTTCCAGTATTTGTATGGTCGCACAGTAGCGCTGCTCGTATACGGGCGGATCGAATGTTATGCCTGTATCCGTCATTTTGGTCAGCGTGTGAAAGCTACCGCAAGGCAGGTTATATTCAAACATTTCTATATATTTGAATATATAAATTTTACTTGTAAATTTACTTCACTTTGAGGGGAATGAACACTTGTTAATAGTTTGTTTATGTTGGGCGCTGTAAGAAACAGATGTTTATGCAGCTTGCGTTGCCCGTTACGTAAGCATTTTGCGTTTGCGTTGCGCATTTTGCGTACGCTTTTGCGCTTGTCGATTGCAAACAATATCTTATCGATAACAGTTGCAAAGTGATCGCGCGCGCTTTTGAAGTGTAATAAGTGTAATAATTTTAAAAAATGTAATAATGGTGCAATATAATTGGAATTTTTTGCTCATAACTGAAATGGTGTGTAATGCAGCTGAAATGGTATGTAACTATGGCGCAATTTCGCACGTTTCTGATTAGCATAGTGATTTTTCTTATTGGTTTGGAGCACGTGGTGCTCATAACATTTTTTGATGCCGCAGAACCTTGACTTTAAAAAGGTTAAGTTGTGCAGTGTTGTGCATAAAATCCGATGTTTTGTTATTGTGGCCACTTTTGAAGCTTGCCACGGGGGCAAAGAAGTAAAAGAAAACAGAAGCAAAAGGCAAACAAGTAGCCGCAGCTGGCCGAGCATGACCAGAAAGGGTCCAAAAAAAAAACAAAAAAAATGGAAACAGAAAAAAAATAACCAAAGCCCCAAATATTGTTTGACCCTCATTACGTTTGATATTTTCTTTACACATTAAGGACAGGCACAAGCAGCAACAGCAGCAACACAAGGCACAGAGTAAAACTTCGTTTTTTAACTTGAAGCGAAAACTCATTTGCCTTGTTCACTGGACAACACAAGAAACAGCAACAAAGACAACAACAACAATAATAACAACAACAATAACAACAACAACGACTACGACGGACAGACTGCTACAAGGAATAAGAGTAAAGTTAACATTTAAGCAGCCTCTGGGCAAACCAAAAACAAACAACACAGTGGCGTGGGCTTTACCAAGGGATGGGGGGTTGATGTGTTTGCACACAAAAAAGGAAAAGATTCGCTTTTGCCGTTTTTCGAGCTTGTTTATGGCAATAATACAATTTGGAACAAACGCTTTTCCCGTTACACTTGTGCTCATTATTATTGCGCTCAGTGTTTTAGTTGTTGTTTTAGGGGAGGGGGGGATCCGTAAACATTTAAGGCGTTAACTTGCGCCTATTGAATTTTCTTTTTTTTAAGTTTTTTTTTTTATTTTCGTCTGAAAGTTAAATGAAATGTTTTCGTTGTTTTATATACACGCAACTTTTGTTTTAATGAGTAAGATATCAAATAGCCCGCCCATGCTCAATGCCCAACCATTAGTCCCCTCTCACTACCACACTGTAAAATACACTGAAAAAAAAAAACTTGCCAATGTCTGCTCCATTATGTGCACGCACACGCACGCAGCAAAGGCAAACAAATTTGTTGAGACAATTTCCAAACAAGAAGAAGAATAAGAAAGAACAAGAACTAAAGCAATAAGAAGTAGAAGTAGTAGTAGAAGATTTAGAAGAAGAAGCAACAAGAATTACAGTTTGGCAGACAGTTGAAGGCAACGAAACGTTGGGAATTGGAACAGCAATTGTTGGAATAGGGTAGGAGTAAGTGCTGGGCAGGTAAGCACAAAATGAAAAATACATTGGACTAGGGATAAAAGAAAATTATGCAAAAATAAACACACACACACACACATACGCAGAAACACTGAGCGCCAAAAGTGTAGACAAAAAGCACATGAAGCATGAAAGTAAAAAGTGCGATAAAAACAATGCTCACACTCTGCCGCTCTCTCTCTCTTTCTCTCTGTCTCTCTCTCTCTCTCTTTCTCTCTCTCCATTCCGCAGCGTTGCCACACTTACAGAGTGTCGCTTTTCTACTACGTCTTCTTCTCCCACTATGCCTCCTTATCCTGCTCCATCTCCTTCTCCATCCAATGTTTTCAAGGTGATTATCCATAAGCCTCGAACATTGCTTTTGGCTGCTGTGCCATGGGGGGCTGTGTGGGGGGCGGGTTAGGGAAATTGCCGTTGAGGTATGCGTGTTTGAATGAGTCAAGACAAAGTTTTGGCGTCTGGCAAACGATGCCCGGAAGATGGAAGATGTTATATTAAACGACTGGTATATGCTATGGCTACGCTACTGCTGCTTCTCCTACTTCATTTGGCTTTACTTCCTTTACTTTCCCTTCTGCTCTTCTGCTTTTACACTTTGTTTAGCTGCGGCAGGTATGAAATCCCAGCGTTAATAATTTTTTTCATTTTTTTTGGGTGAGCTGTAAATTTGTAGCTAGCTTTTGGGTGACAATGAAACGCGGATAAAGCATTTTACGTGCTGACGCCGACTCTGGCTGCGACGTCGACGTCGACTGCGGCTGCTGCCAGCTAACGGTGCTTCTGCTTCTGTTTCTGTTTCTGCTTTTGCTTCGCTTTGCCATTTGCCTTTGAGGCAGATCCATGTCTGACAAGTTGTTGCTACACTGCACGAATTTTTGATGTAATAGGCTGTAGAAAAGGTTTAATTGTAATAAAAAAATATTATAATAAATAGAAATAAATAATAGAAGTCATAAATATTCGAATAACATTTAAATGGGGTTTTTCAATAAGACAAAAAAAATAAATAAATAAATATTATAACATGAAATAATAAATAATATAAAAAAATTAAAAATTATTCGAATAGCGTAAAAAATTAGCAATAACATTTTATTTGGATTATTATAGTAAAAATTCATGGCAAATACTTAACCAAAATAAACAAAACAAAAAAAATATATTTAACATAAATAATATAAACAATCCATAAATATTTCTTGAAATTTCGTAAATATTTGGTATTTACAAATTTATTTAATTCTATATTTAAACAACTAATAGTAAATTAAAATAATTAAAAGTTAATTTATTGAAGTGGCATAAATAATACAAGTCTTAAAATTTAATTTTGTATTTTTTTTTGTGTTTGAATTATAAATTGAAATTTGTTATTCATTATTCACTATAGCACTGAATTGTGTTTAGTTGTGAATTGAAGATTTCTTGCAGTGTTGCGTCTAGTGCGTATGCCATCTGCAGGTTGTTTTCGTCGCTGATTTCGCATAAATTATGCAGGCAGCGGCGTCGCCAAAGGCAAAGACAGAAAGAGAGAGAGAGAGAGACAGAGAGAGAGAGAGAGACAGAGACGGCCAATCAGCATTGCCATCTCGCTTACAATACGGTAAATGGTAACGCTACAGCGATTGAGCTCTACACGTGATGTTGCTGCTGCTGCTGTTGCTACTGCTGCTGCTGCTACTACTACTGCTGCTGCTGCTACTGCTGCTGTTGCTGCTGCTAGCGTTTTATGCAGGCTGCGCCTCCGTAAGCAAAACTCATGCAAGCTTTGTTTACCGTTTTTTGGCCAACAAATTACAAATGTGCTTTTTATGCGCAGCGAAAACAAGCACACGCCATCAGCCAGGACATACATACAACACACACAAGCACACGTATGAAGAGAGAGAGAGATAGTAAGAGAAAGAGAGAGAGAGATAGTAAGAGAGAGAGAGAGATAGTAAGAGAGAGAGAGATAGTAAGAGAGAGAGAGATAGTAAGAGAGAGAGAGAGAGAGCGATAGTAAGAGAGTGAGAGGGTGAGAGAGGTAGAGTCGCATTCACCCACAAACACAAATACACACATACTCAAACACTCACACACACAAACACATATAACCACTTGGGAGACATTTGTGTGCTCTAATTTTACATCAGCCTTAAAGTGCTGCCTGTGAGTGTGAGTGTGTGTGTGTGTGTATAAGTATGAGAGAGCGAGAGTTGGGGTGAAAGCAGCAGAAAAACCACACAAAAGACATTTGCATTTGAACATGAACGAAATTAGTTTCGTAAGCTGGGTATCCTAATGAATTTGTACGTGTGTGTGAGCCCTACACACACACACACACACGTTTACACGCTGATTGGAGTGAGTATCGTGTGTATCTCTCTTTCTTTTCCCCCTCTCTCTCTCTCTCTCTCTCTCTCGCTATGTGTGTGTTTGTTTTGGTTTTATGCGGGTTCTCTTCCATTTCGCTTTTGGTCAAAGACTTCAAATCAAATGAAAGCAATAAAAGAATAACAGGAAAAAGACATTCATGCCTGGACGCTCGCAATTTCAATACCCAGCAAATTTATTGTTTATGCCGCACTATATATGCCTTTAATGATGCTCCATTGTTGCCACAATTTGCATAAATATTACAACAACAACAACAACGGCAGCAGCAATAGAAAATTTATCGATGCTATCGATAACTGCAATGAGCAAAAGCTATGCAAAAGCGACTTGTCTTTAATCAAATGTTAATCGAAATATAAAACGAATACAGAAAATTAAGTAAAATTCAAAAATATAAATAAAATAAATACAAATAAAATAAATATACATTAATAAATACAAATAAAATAAATGCAAATAAAATAAATTAATGTAAATAAAATACAAATTCAAATAAAAAAAATTAAGTAAAAATATAGCATATATAAATAAACTAAATTTCAATAATAAAAAAAATGCAAATAAAATAAGGTTAAATAAAATAAATACTAATAAAATAAATTTAAAATGAATATAAGTAAAATAAATATAAATAAACTAAATAGAAATGATATGAATATAAGTAAAAATAAATATGAATCAAATAAATTCAAGTAATATAAACATAAATGAAATTAATATAAATATAAATGAAATTAATTAAAATAAATTTTTTATTAATAAAATATATAAATAAGTTAAATATCAAATAAATTAAATACAACTGAAATGAATATGAATGAAATAAATCTATATAAAATAAATTTAAATAAAATAATCATAAATATAAATAAAATTAAATAAATACAAATTTAAATAAAATAAATGCAAATAAAATAAACATAAATAAAAAATCATATTTTCTACGTATACAATTTCAACAAGTTCAAGTACCAAAATGTTGGAGCAACGTTGCGTTGTGCATGAACAACTGCAGCCGCAGGGTATCATAAATTGGAAATATATATACCATATGTATGTATACTGTATATGTGTATGTGTATATGCATATATGCTATATACGCACATGAAGAGGATATTCGAACATTTGCAAGTGCATTTGACTGGAAGACCGCAAAACCAATTCATCATCTGAACGCACAAACTAAACTCAGCTCAGCTCAACTCAATTCAACTCAATTCGAATCAACTTGACGCAACGCAACGCAACGCAACTCGGGCCAGCAATTCAGTGAAAAAACATTTACGTAAATGAAATAACATACATGTTGGCGCCGCTGTCTGTTTTGGAGGGGAAGGAGAGGGGTTGGATGGTTGTTCACTGGGTGGTTTAGTGGGTGCATAGTGAGGTTAAGCTGTAACTGCACTTGAAGCTGTTGCGGCAACAAGTTGGCTAACGTCGAGCATGTTGTTACACCCCAAAAACAACAACAACTACAGCAACAACAATATCAAATTTCTGTGGCAATATGTTTGTTGGGCTTCCCTTTGTGCCTTTCCCTTTGCCTTTGCCTTTGCCTTTCGGCTCTGGGCTCTCTGGCTCTGGGTTTGGCTCTGGCTTTGGCTTTGGCTTGGGCTGCTTTGCCCTGCAGACAACGCGGCGGTTGGGCTCCAATGCTTCGCAATTCACATGGCACATGTTTCGATAGCTCAACAACAGTTATATATATGTATGAATAAGTGTGTGTATACTGTGTGTGTGTGTGTGTGTGTGTGTGTGAGTGTGCGTTGTGTTTGCCTACACACATCGTGCGCAACGACCGCACATGGAAATCAAATGAAAACTACTCTCGACTGTTAAATACGCGCTTCTGGAGGGGGGAAGGGAGTGAGGGGTTTGGGTGTAGGAGCTTGGAGTAGGGTTGCTGCTTTGGCCAAGGGCAATAGACTGACACCAAGCGGTGGCAACCCTAATGGTACATACATTCATACATATTTTGCCATAAATCTGCCATTTGCTAGCTGCTACCTTGAAATGGCTCAAACTTTATGCTACCCGCAGCAGAGCAAAAGGTCATAGAAATGTATCTTTTAATCAGAGCAAAAACACACAACTACACACACACACACACACACACACATTCACATTCACATTGCAATCGCCATGGAATTAAGAGTTTTCAACTAAATTACAGATTTATTGCTTCGATATATATAAACTCTCATATATATGGTATATATATGGCATATGTATATTTATTTTGCTTAAACTTGTGTGTGATACATTGACAATTTCTGTTATTAATTAAAGGTAGTGGCATGCCATTAATATAATTACAGTTAGAAATCATAAATAAAGGTAAACTTTCGATATACAATTCATAACTTGAATGAAACTCGAGCAAATTGGTATACAAATAAAAATAAAATGATATAAATAATGTAATTGATTGAACATTTTCCAATAAAAATCAGTCTGGCAACGCTGTTTATAGTCTGAATCTGTTTTACAGCATTGCCAGCATACAATAAAAGAAATTGGAATTGGAATATTTTGACCGTACTTCGTAACAGCATAATTTTTTATATATTTTTTTTTAAAGATTTTTACATGACTTTTTTTGTGGGAACTTCTGTTACTACTGTACGAAGTCTATAATACACCAATCATATTAATTTACGTTTTAAATTCGAAGATCTATAATATAAATCTGCAAAAACAATTGAACAAATCAAATAAATATTTTTTGTTGTCTATATTTTATCAAATAGTTTCATATACGACCCTGTAAAGATTCTAAGTAGTGTTTTTAAACAAAAAAGTATGGTTTATTAAATTTAGGTTCCACATTACAGTAATCTGGCAACGCCGTGTGTAGTCGGAATACATTTTACAGCATCTTAAATCACAAAT
Source organism: Sphaerogastrella javana (assembly GCA_037040025.1). Classification (NCBI taxonomy): domain Eukaryota; kingdom Metazoa; phylum Arthropoda; class Insecta; order Diptera; family Drosophilidae; genus Sphaerogastrella; species Sphaerogastrella javana. Next base: position 12,227 of record JBANCZ010003066.1, read on the forward strand.
ATGAAACTCCGGCTAAATATCTTATGTTAAATTTCTTGAAAACTTTGACAAGTTTAAACATAATATATAGAACACATTTCAGCTAGAACTAAACGCCAACGCAAAGACCCAAAAAATAATGATTTATGTTAACTTAATATGCACTAAAATCATTAATAACATTAACACAGGTGCCGCTATATGCTTGGGCAAGTTTTTAGCTCAAAATTTGCTATTTCAGCTGTTGATTGCTAATTTTGTTGTGGTTCGTGTTTTTCTGCTCCTTCATCATCATCTTCTTCTACTATATATTCTACTTGTTGTTGTTATTGTTGTTGTTGTTGTCGATGTCTAACATTTTGTTATGGCTTGTCATAAAGCGTTGGACCCCATTGATGCTTTGGTGCAGATGCCGCCAAACACCTGTGCAGCGGTGGTTGGCCCAAGAGGGACGTAAGGGGGGTAGCTACTGGGCTGTAAGGGGAGGGTTGTGGGAGGGGAGGGGTGTGGGGTGTGTCAGGCATGTATTCATGTCATGACATGCTTTGTGGCCGTATAGTTATGTAAATGACACGCCCACCACAACGCCCCCACACACACACAACGACAGTTGGTAGTAGCAGTAGAAGCTAGCAAATGTGAGGCGAATGTTTTGAATGCTTTTAATAACTTTACAGACACGCACACACGCAGAGTAGGTGTGAAAGAGAGAGAAAGAGAGAGAGAGAGAGGGAGAGAGAGAGAACGACACACATACGCATACACATCCATGCATGGCTAACGAACAATGGACCTATGCGAGGCTGTGTGGACTGTATTCCTTTGGCTTTAGCTAAACCATACCTGAGCTCTCACATGTCCTTCATACGTACGTCTTTCCGTCCGTCTGTTTGTCCGCCTGTCCCACCGTTTGTCCCCTTCATACTTCCATGCATCCATTTCTGGTCTGTTCGTCCGCTTTGTCCTACTGTCCGCACATATTTTTAGGTGCTTAAAATGCAAACGCTGCTAGAAATGAAATGAACGTATTGCCTCCTACACCTACAACAGGGCTCCTCCCCACTCTCTCCCTCTGCCCATATGCCTTGCTAAGCTCAACTGACACCTGGCAGCAGAACTTAAAGCTTTCGAGGATTAGAATGAGACAGCAAGAGCCTGTGTTTCAGCCTCAGCCTCATCCTCATCCCGTTAAGGTTTTAACTGCGTTTTGTTGTACTTCATTTGCATTACAAAGTTTTTCGATGTTGCTTTTTTTTTTTTGGGCTCTGCTTCAAAATTAAATCAAAAGCGAAAAACGAAAACGTATAATTAAATCATTTCGACTTTTGCATTTGACGTTAACTTATTAAGCTTACAAAAGGCAACAGCAGCAGCAGCAGCAGCAGCAGCAGCAGCAGGAGAAATGAGCGAGATAAAAAAAGCAGTTTAATAGCAGCAACAGCTGAAAAAGATAGTGAGAGAAAGGGATATATATATATATATATATAGAGAGAGAGAGAGAAAGAGAGT
>JBANCZ010003067.1:0-13713 GCA_037040025.1 Sphaerogastrella javana
TGCCTGTTACACACAAATCGACTTGCACAAAGTTAATAGACCCTTTTGTGTTTTTTAAACACAGGGTCTAAAAAAAGGGAGGATAGAAAATGCATCTATGTATGTATAAAATTGTCGTACCGAGACACTTAAGTAGAATTACTCGCCTAATAATAATATATTCCGTTTTCATTGCTTACCAGACAGCTGTATAAAATTGAAACCAAACGTAAAAGTTTTAAACACAAAAATCGAAAAAAAAAACATGAAAAATGAAATTTTGCAAAGATTAAAGAAATGTAGATGATTAAAGTTTGTACATACTTTTTCAACCATATGCCGCCTCTAATACCGAAGCCCTAACCGTAATGCTTAAACCGAACCGAAGATACCTTGGAGGTCGGATGGCCACCTGCAGAGAATGGAAATGTGTGTGTGTATGTGTGTGTGTGTGTGTATGTGTGAGTATATCTGGCTTTACAGATGTGCAAGTGTGTGGGCAGCACATTAATTCAACTGGCATACAATTAAATTTGCATTTCTTTCATTTTTTTGTTTCTATTTTTTTAACGCCCGCTTCACCTCACCTGAACACCTCCATACTATCCAAGTTGACGGCCCATTCCATATCCTTTGCACCAGAATGGAGCATCGCCTCCATGACTTTTAGCTGATTAACATTTGCGCTCTTCTTTTGTGCTGAGGAAAATGCAATTTTCCAACTAAAGTAAAGAGCAAGAGCAGCAAGTGGCAACCTTTATGTAAATTTACACCCAGCATACTTACAATATATATACACCTACATATACATATTTGAGCTTATACATATAAATACGAATACGAGTACCATCCATATAACGACTGCTCGGGGGTGTTCCGCAGATGTGTATATTTGTTAAAAGCGCAATAAACATTAATTTTCCATACACACTTTTCTGCTTGTTTTCCATTCTCCTTATATTTTTGTACATTTTGTAGTTCCTTCATTTTCCTCTTGCTCTGACTGTGCATATTTTGACACTTCTTTAAATTATGATCATAAGCTTGTAAATTCGCTGGACAGCCAACACAAACAGCGCGTGGTATATAACTCAAATTCAGTTACAAATAGCAATTATATCATTTTAAGATTTTTAGTAACAGACAGAGGGGTATATATTTATAATCAGGACGACAGTCTTAATCGATTAAGCCTTATCATCCTGTCTGTCTGTCCTTCTATATGTACACCTTGATCTTGGAGACTATAATCTACAGTATTAAAATTTTGGATACCTGCCACCACTCCCCCACGAATGTGTTGTGGCAATAACATTGTGCTGTGGCACATAATAATAGCAAATATTACATTAGACACCTACCGCCATTATCACATTTTTTATACCTACTTCCGCTCCTCCCACTACTGAATACGCAGTAGTTAAAAATCAGCACCAAGACACACTTTGAAGATAAATTGTTTCGCTTTGACACATATCATACATGCAAAAAGACATTACACACCCACTTTTTTCCCGAAACCTCACATTCTGCTTTGGTACATATAGCAGAAATTATAATACTCACCTACGGATTAATGATATCGATTATCGAAATAAATAAAAGAAATCGATCATCGATAATACTACAAAGCGCCGAAAATATTATACTGCACCAAAGAGCTGTACTAGACCTGAAATACTAAACTGCCCCAAATATAATATACAACTCCATAAATGTTACTATTCTGTTTCTTTATATGTGAAATATTTAAGATTGAGTTTTAGTTGGAAATTGCATAAATAATGAGCTTATAAGTAGATTGAATAGATTAGGTACGTATCTCTTTGGCAATTACCTAATTGATTATGCTCTAAACAATGAATAGCAAGATTAATATACTCGAGACAAGTTTGGAGCCTTAGGACGAATTGTGCGTAAATGAAGATAATATATATTTAATGACCAACATAATTGAATTGATTATGCCCAAGTGCAAGAAGTTATTCGAATGAAGTGAATCATGTTTAAACTTGAACACTCAAAGCATTAAACGAAGTCAACTGAATTCCTTTAATATCAATATTAATTTCTATTATCAAATATATTATGTCGACTCGTTTCTCTTTTGGCAAGCGTGGTTAACAGATATTAATAGTTATTACTTTTGTATTGTATTCCTTATTCTTGCATTGCTCATTAGGCATGCCATTCCGATCCCATCAACCATATTTCCAAACATGTACATTTTCCATTTCAATGTGGGTTTCGAGATGAAATGCACACTGAGTTGAAAAGTTGACAAGTCCCATGCAGAAATGTGGTAAAAAACATTATGCAATTTAGTTGAAATTACATGTATGTACATGTATACAAACACATATGTATATACATAGCGTATATAATTGCAGACAGAGCAAACCCTACACATATGTGCATATAATACTATATGGGCATTCATAGCGGTAAAATGTTATGCAATTAGTGTAAAAGTTTGAGTAACATTAGTTAACACGCGAGGGAAACTAAGAGATTACCTATTCAACTTATATAAAAAATTATGAGGATGCTTACAATTGTTGACTTAATTATTATAATGTATCACATTACTAATTAAAAAGTGCTATTTTAATTACTTGTGTACTCTTTACTTTCAAAATCAAAAGGATTAGTTAATTTTCAATGTGCCTAACTTAACAAAATATTTAGCCATAACAATGCGTGGTAAATATTATTTTAACAAGGAGACAGCTTCTCTTTTAAAGTATCCTAAATGAAAAAAAGAAAGTTCTAGCTTTAAGATTGCGAATGTTACAGCGATTTAAAATTGCAGGGTTTCTAACAAACTTAATCTGCCTGTAGAGTTAATAAATGTTCTTCACAAAGATGAGTACAATAGCGCATTTCTTAAACTTAATAGACCCTTTCGTGTTTTTTTTTCCCCCCAAAATAATTTGTAAATTTTTTTTATTTTTTATATCATATGTTTAAAAAACAAGTGTCTATTAACTTTGTGGAAAGTCGATAAGGAGGCGTTGCAGACCCCATAAAATATATATATTATTGATCAGGAATAGAAGCCAAGATGATTGAGCCATGTCTGTCTAACCTTCTGTATGATTTCGGAAAAAAAGTTACATTATTCTTATTTGGTATGATTATTTGTGTATGGGCAACGCTGATCAAGAATGTTTAAACAACAACTGTCCCTACTGTTGGATATCTAATATTATTAGCCTTATTAAGAACATTGTGGAAGCAATCATTTCTTCATTTTTTGTTTTTATTAATGTGGAATTTTGTTTTTTATTCTTTCAAAGAATCTGATATTTAACGTAAGTGAGTAAAAGCAGACATATTGAAATTGGTGATTCTAGACATCTATTCGTAAATCCAGTCCTTGGCAGCTGGTGCCCAGGTGACGAGCTCCTTCTCGTTGAACCACAAAGCAATGTCCTTCTCGGCAGATTCAACAGTGTCAGAGCCATGGATGATGTTGCGACCAACCTGGACGCAGAAATCACCACGGATGATGCCGGGCAAGGAGTCAGCTGGGTTGGTAGCACCCAACATTTGATGACCGGGCTTGACCATATTACGACCCTCCACACCATGGGAACCACTAGACCGCAGTTCATGTAGTTAACCAATCCGGGGAAGAAGGGATAGGCCAACAAATCAGCATAGTGTTTCTCCAACAATTCTTTGGAGGCCCACATGAACTTCATTGCTACCAATTTGAAGCCCTTCTGCTCGAAACGCTCTGGCCTCCATCGCGCTTAGCCATGATGAAAGTGCGTTCTTTGTTGTCGTCCATTGCAAATGAGAAAAGGGAATAGAATTTTGAAACATCAAAAATTGTATTTGTGTGGGCAAGCCATACGTAATATCTAAAAAATAACACTAAATTATTGTAAATATATTATATTGTGTTACAGTTCGGTACTGTCAATTACACTCTCGCATTCACCATAAAATTATATCTTAAATTAATTGTGTGGTCTAAACAATTTGTTCTCAAAATACCATTGCATTTACAATGTGAAACATATGTTTAATTGATGTTAGGTTATGGACAACTTGTATATAAAATCTTACAAATAAATACGAAAATACAAGAAATATTCTGTTCTAGAGCGGGATTTTTTGGGTCTGATTGTGAAGATTCCTTAGGGTATAATATGTGTTTATCTTTCTACAACAATGTATGCTAAGTGACTGAACAAACATGTGCGTAATACGTTAATGATGACCTCCACTAACACATACTATATAGTACACACATAGTTGGATAGCGATAGAGAGTGAGAGTGGAAAGCGGGAAGAGGGAGAGAGAGAGCAGGTTATGCGGACCAACTTAGTTGAGCCCTAAGTTTGTACACATTGTTGCTACGATTTGCATTACGGGCATTGCTCAGTTGTGCAGCTTCCAGTGATGCACAGTTTTCGCAGCTTTGGTATCTAAGCGGCAACAGAGACCGCCTACATAGTTATTTTAATGCCCACACCACCCCATGGGCAATCTGCCCCAAATTGTGCGCTCAACTGTGGCCCACCCGTTCGAAACACCCTAATGCAACTTACAGAACTGGCGGAGAGAAGGAACTGGTGCTACTGCGGATGGTGGTGATAGCGTCGGTGCTGGCAAGTAGAGGAGGAGGTGGTGGCAGCACTGGAGAAGGATGCCATTTTGACAGCAGCCAAGGCGGACAAAACAAAGGGGTTCCGCGCATTCTGCGTTCTGCGACTGCACTTTAGTTTGCACTTTTCGCTTTCTTTGCATAAATTCTCGCGGCCGAGGCACAAACTCAGTTTACTGTGCTGCAAAAATGAGCACGCACAAAAAAATGCAGCACAGTTGACGTTTGGATATAGTAAGTGGGTAATAGTGGGGATGTGGTGAAGGCTAAGAGCTTCATGTACAATCAGATGAGTGTGTGTGTGTGCGAGTGTGGGTGTGTGTGTGTGAGTGTGCAAAGTCTGTATAAGATTTTCCGTTGAATTTTAAACCAAACACAAAAGCATAATGGAAAACGCCAACAGAGCGCAATGAAGTATGCAACGCAAAACGGCAGCAGCAATGGCAACGCCAACGGAAAATGGGCTAGTTGGCAGACACAGACACAGATACAGATACAGATACAGATACAGATGCATACTACATACACACATACAGACACAGATACAGATACAACCACAGCTTCATCTGCAATTACAGCTACAGTTAGAGCTAGATACGCAAGATACACATAGCCAAATGCAAAAGGTTTCAGGGCCAGGCATTCGAATGGCACAAATGAACAGAGTGATGCCCCTCTGCCTGTCTGTCTGTATGTCTATCAGTCCGTCTGCCCTGCCTGTCTGTGGTTGGTACACAGGCATGGGTACACATCGAGCGTGGGCGTGCACGTGGGCGTGGCAATGAGAGCCCCCAAGGCAACTTATGTTCCCAAAACATGGATCGTAAACTTTGATGGCAAGGCAACAAGGCCAAAAACGTTGCTGATGTTCGTACCATAGTCCTTGTTCTTGCTGCCACTGCTGCTGTTGCTGCTACTACTGCTGCTGTTGTTGATGCTGCTAAAAACAGACAAGAGGTCATCTCAGATAACTATGTGAGTGTTGTGCTAATTTTGGTGCTCTCCCTCTGATGCTTTGCACACCCATAATGCTTATGGAGAGAGAGGGAGAGAGAGAGAACTGTGAGTCGTATCTCAACTTTGAAATTGAAGATTTCCAATTGAAATTTTATTGTCAGCAGGTTTATAAGCTTTCAAAATTCTTTCTTTTTAATACACTTCTTAATCCACACATATACAGATAGAGAAAACTGTACAAACAGTAATATTTACATAATAAAATAAATAAATATATTTATTTATATTTAAACGGGTGTAAAAAGGGTATTTAAATAACATTACCTCTACTTCCAGCCTCTTTATCAAAATTCGTTTGTTGTAAGTCATTAAAATTCCAGTCAAGACAATGCACGGTACAGGTTTAATGGTTATTTTCGAATGTTACAAATATCTATATTTGAAATTGGTTTATGTCATGCTAAGTTTATGTTAAGAATATTTGTTTGGTAACATGAAGACTTAAATGATCTTTAGTGATAGACCAAACAAACATTTGGAATCGAAACGAATTGTCATTTATTTTTGAACGGTCTAGTTCTGTTTACTGTTAATTATAATCTAATCTATTTAAACTAAGCTTATCAACATTCAGAAGAAGTACAACAAAGTTTTATACATTTCCTTTTTTTCCACTTGCAGCTCCGTAGAAACTTTGCGGGCCGTGACACCCGAAGAATTCTATGCTCTGAAAGTGGCCAAACAACTTGATGCCAATAGTGACAGCCAGCTCAATACACATGAACCGACAACTTCTGCAGTTGCACGTGTAGTTGGCGGGAGATCTCAAATGGACATTGCACATGGCTCCGATACCATGGAACTGAAGAAACTAAAATTCAGACGTCAGATGCATGCCCTGGCGCTCGAGGGCGGCGATGTAGCGCGCGGCTACTGTTCCTGCGACGAACAGTGGACGAACTCGTCCTCACCAACATCCACGACCACGTCGACTACAATGTCGCCAACACCAACGCCGACGACCGGAAGTGCCAACGCCAACGCCAACGCCAACACCAATGCCAACGCCATAGCCAATGCTAACGTCAACGTCAACTCAAAATCCGCCGGCGGCAGCGGAAACGGAAACGGAATTGTGAGAATAGCTGCATTGAAACAGCGTAACGCTACCACTACAGCCGCTGGCGGTCGGCTCAAACAGCAGCATCACGTGCGCTTCTCCGACGAGAAGAACTTCTCGGATTAAGCCCGACAAGAGCTCATAAACCACTAGACTGCACCTAATCTCTGTTTAGTCTTAATTAAGCAACATTCGCATAAGTTGAATTAAAAATATTTAGAAATAAGACAAACAAAAATCCAATATGCGGGGATGGCTCAACAAATCCTAAAAACTGTATGACGATTTTGATCCTTTCAATTTGGCCTCAACACCATCAAAAATATTTTCCTCAAAGTATTATATCAGACACCCCACATACTTTCCCACTCGGTACAAAGATGCGGCCGTTTTATAGCAGCCATGGCTGTAAATTCTTATGACGATGTATTCCATTGTACTAAAAACTCTACTTAACTTTAATTTATATATTTGTAAGATCTTTAACTGTGGCAATCTAAATTGAAATGGACATCAGACTGTCTACATACTTTCGACTCAAGCCGATAATGAACATTCATTATAATTCATTCCAATGTGTTTCCGATAAAGAATTGTGTATACATATTTTTATTGTTATTAAATTGTTATTATATAGTTTTGAAAAATTCCAAATCCTGAGCCATCTTTGGAGGTTAAAATGTTTGTTGTGCGAATTATTATAAGTATTTGCAGTAACAAGTAGTTAAATTTTGTAGTTTCTAAGTCTGTATATAATGAAAATAGCATATGAAGTTGAAAACATGTTAGTCAATGTGAGTATTTAGTTACTAATTAGATCTGTTGTGAACTACTATGTAAACTATGGCAAACTATGTAAACTTAAGGTGATTATATCTAAATATATATATTAAATATGTAAAGAAATACCAATCAATTCATTGTTTAAGTGTAGCTAACATTTTTTCTACTAATCAGCAAAATGATAAGTAACCAAATATCTTCGAATGAAAAGTGTCAGTAAATTGACAGAATCAATTTAGAGACTAGTGCATATATACACACACTCATATATATATGCAAATATATGGTATATATTGTCATTAATCAATGTATATAAATTAGTTAAGAGAAATCTCAAAATTGCTAGAAAACAAATAACAACAAAAATTAAATAAATTCAATAAAGTAATCCATTGCAAAATATATAATGAAAACTAAAACAATGTGGTATTATTTACTTAAAGTAAAAAAAATATAAAAAAAAGCATAATGGAAAATTCCCAAATGTCCTGTTAATCAACAACAATAATACAAAGGCTCAAATTAATTGCATAAACATAAACAATAATCCAATTAGAATATTTCGATGCAAATACGTGGTGAATTGAATTAATACAAGTGCTGAATATCTAATTTATTATTTTGTTGTACATTTTAAAAACATTGATTTATTGAATTATTTATTAAAAAGTATGTATTAAAATTTAAATAGATTTTTTTGTATATCCTTTTCCTAAAGTTCTTTTCTCTTTATACACCTTTTAAAAAATATCTCAATCGTAGATTTAATTGCATACTTTCATTTCATATATTTTTTGGTGCATATGCAAGCCGTTCAAAAAGTAATTTAAAGAAGTTTTTCTGATGTTACCGCTAAAATAATTTTGTTACAAATTTAAAATTTGAAAAATATTGAATTATATACAATAAGTTTATATTTTCTTTATGTATGGGCATACCAAATTATTATCGGTTCTTAGATATTTATTTATATAATTTGCATAACCGATAAATTACAATTTTAAAATTTAGAACATGATACCTTATAAATTAAAGTTGTATTTATGGCAAGAAGTTCATAATCTTCTAGATAAAAATAATAAGAAAATAATAAAATTAAGTCTAAATAATAAAATAATTAACATAATTAAAAAGAATCAAATCCAGCTAAAAAACAAATGACCGTAAAATAAAGAAATTATAGAAAAAAATGTTCGTGTTTATGTTTCAAATTTTTATACACATCAATTAAATGTTGAAATATATTTTCCACATTCGTAAGTAGAGGACGCGCTACAAGGTGTTGTTACATAAAAATGGAACAGAATTAACCAATATTGAAGAATTTCAAAATACAAATTATTTGTATCTAAATTGTGTACAATTCCCTTTATCCAACATCCAAAATATATCTTTTCGTCTTTGTGCAAGTCCAAATGTATAAAGCCGATTGATACAAATACAAACGGTTATGAAATAACTTCCAATCATTAGAACCTGTGTTTAAAAAAAATTGCAAAATCGATTTGTATTTGATGTAATTTAATGTTTTTTTTTAGTGTGATTATACTTGTGGTAAACAAAGTTCTTAATTGTGGCGCTGCGCGTTCCCGATAAAAATTTAACAATGCATTCTTATTGATTAATCGATAGAATATCGATCAGCCTTTAGCTGCCAGCTGTTCATGTAGAGTGTTGCCAGATGTATATATTCAACAGTCAGACCCAACAAAGTTTATATATTCTTGATAAGGGAGAGAAGTCGAGCTTCTTGATATTTGTCTGTCTGTCCGTCGACCACATAGCATGCATAGATTTTGGAAACTACTAGAGCTACAGTATTCATATTTGGCGCGATGATACATGGTATATGTTTGTACTTTGCAGATCAAATTTGTTTCAAACTTGGCGATCCCGCAATAGGGGATCTCCTTATTTAATTGCGTTATTACAGGCTCAATTTAAATGCTTTTGTAAATTCAAACACATATGCACAATTGCATCTAACACAGTTTGTATCACTGAACCATCTAACAGGAACAGGTACCATTTTTAAGATAAAAATCATCACCATCACAATATTTTTCTTATCTTTAACGATTCAATAACAGAATATCCAAGTGTATGCACGGTGCGCGAACAGTCTAGAATTTTTGGGGCAGTTAAGTATGTCCGTGTAGTATATAGTTTCGGTGGAATGTAGAGTTTCCGGTGCTTGTAGTCTTACCGATGATCGATTTCTATAATTAATATCAATAATCGATACAGTTATTCGATAATCTACATAAAAAAAAGTAGATGCATTTTTTATATATGTTCGATATAAGAAAGTTCTAGCTTCAAAATTGCACCTTATAAACTGATTTTCAACTTCAGGATATCCATCAGTAAGGGATTGAAGATGGGAATCCTAAATTTGATTATGAAAGTATATGGTAGGTGTATAGTGATTATAAATTTAGGTATCCATTTGTTGAGGCCTGGAATCCAAAGTTACACTAAACACACATATGTGCCAAAACAGAAATTCTATCTTTAAAATTTAACCTGTTATTCAAACTTTCTGTTTTTGGGTATCCATCAGTGGAGAAGTGGCAGGTATTCAACATAACACAACATCGAACGGACGTGGCTTAATCGACTTGGCAGCCTTTTCTCATCAAGAATATATTATCTTTATTAGGTATTTTGGTAATATTATTATTTAAAATCAAAAAAAGAAAGTCGCTATATGCACATGAATAAGATGTACATTTTATAGTATGACTATTTGTAAATAATAAATGATCAAAAGTACCTTTATTGAGATTAACAAAAGCAAAAATTAAAAATTATTAAACCATGCTAAAAGTAAGAGAAAGAAAAAAAAGAGGAAACGAAAAAATCATAATTATGAAGAATATTTTTAACATCAACATCTTCAACTTTTCTATAAATACCTGGAAGTTTCTTCTTGACTGCGCCTGTTCAACGATCTCTCTACTCTTCGTATTCTATGTGGCATGGAGAGTATAAGTTTTTTCCAAAAATGTGTATCATCTCGGTCCAGATAGGTATTGTATTTTAAGTACATTTTCATTTCAGGCTCCAATTGTGCGACATCTACCTCTGGGTACCGTATGATAATCAAACGCTTGTCTTTATTCAACGACGTTGCCTTTAGGGCTTGACGAAACTCAAACATGCCCCACGATGAATTGACAAAATTCTGTGTCATCAGAATAATTATTCTCCTCGAGTCTTTTATTGTTTGCAAAATGCAATCTGGTATCGATTTGCCAATTAACCAATCCCGTTGGTAAAGACACAGTTTAAATTTATGATGCCCTTGTTCCAGTTTATCTACAAATTCGTGAACAAATTCAAAGTCTTTGTGACAGAAGGCGACGAAGCCATCGATCCGTTGTGCATCATCATCTCTGGAATCGCTATTTGAAATGCATTTGAGACAGTAATCCCGTTCATACAGCCACATTATAAGAGGGTTTTTCAATTGGAAATACACAACAATTATTAACACAGCTCCAAGAACGATGAGAGATATGATCATGCCGTAATTCGGTGGTGCGCAAGTAACTGGATTATAGACATCTTCGATTTTTCTTATATGTGGTTTAGTACAATATACTGTGTCATAATCTAATATAAAGTTGTTTTTCATTAAAATATATATCATTAAATATGGATGATCACAATTGCAGGTCCACGGATTTCCAGAAAGCTTTAAGCGGAATGTTTCTCGACGAATTTTAAAAAATTCTACAACATCTTTACGTAGTGTTTGAAAATTGTTGTTGCTTATATCCAGAAATTTTAAGTCCGGTGGTATTTGTGATAAGGATAGTTGAGAGATTTTATTGTTGGAGACAAACAGTTCTCTTACTTGAGAATATCCAGAAAGGGTTAAGTTGGGTAACTCTGTTAAATTCTGATTAGTGAAGTAGAGAGTAACATCCCCAACGATGGGTATTGGAAGCTCTGGTATTTCTTTTTTACTTTCGGGTTGAATACAGTATACAAGAAATGATGGCTCAAATGGTTCGTTTTGATGCAGAATGCAAGTGCAGCCCATAGGACAAGGCTTTTGATTTGAGCCAATATTGAAATCACACGTGGTTTTCATATCAGAGCAAATAAATGCTGTGTTATTGATGTGAGTCGATCCAAGCTGGTTTATAAAATCCGACATACTTATGTTTAACTGGTTTTGCACATATTGTCGACGCTCAGATATAGTCTGAATGTCATACCCTTCAATAAAGCCAAATTCAAAAATCTGCAGTCGTTTATTGTTACTGAAAACAATATAAAATTGATGCATATTATATTATAAATGCATATTATGTTATGTATATTGTAATAAAGGTACGATAACATACCTTAGAAATGGCTTTCCATAATCCGTATTATATTTCAACGTCACTATCTGATTATTGCTGACATTTCTAACATTGTTTGTTGTTGTAAATATGTTAAAAAAATGGCAATTTGTACAAAAAAGACGTTTCAACCTCGTCATGTTCTGGAGCATTGCAATTCTAACATTTCCTTTGCCATTTAATTCTATTTTTATTTCTTCCAAATTTGTCATGCCTTTTAATAATATATTAACAGATCTATTACGAACATTATTTGCTTCTAAAACTGTCAAAGATATGCGAAAACGTTTAATAGTAGTGCTGTTGAATCCATAGGAAATTGTTTGATTTTCATTATATATCCACTTGTCAGCTATATAAAGGCTTTCCAAACGTTCCATATCAGATGTTATTTCGTTTAAAAGTTCAGAGTCATTATTTATTTGCCAATCGAGTCGATTTAAGTTAGGAAAAATGTGTGCCAAATTTATAGGTATTGTTTTTTCATACAGTTCAAAAGAAACATATTCTGTTTGATTTTTTATATGACTTCTCCAGTTGAATTCATCATTGTTATCATAGAAAAGTTTATAAACACATTGGAATTCGATAATACGGATTGTTCCATTAGGTAGAGAATAGACTTCGTCAATATTGCAGTTAATTAAAGTTTTGGGATTAAATGAATTCGTTTTATTCATGGAACAACTGTGAGAACTATTTTTTTTGTTGGCACATTCAATTTTAAACATCTGCTCATATGCATCACAGTATGTAAAATTAACAAAATTTGTTCCCAAATCAGCATAAACACATTGAAAAATACAATATAATTGAAGAATTTTGATCCACATTTCCTCTTCAGGTACGTCAAAGAAATAAGTCAACGCGTTGCAACAATCGAATTAAAACTGATTAAGAAGAAATGTAAGAAAATTCTTTAATGTACATTCAAATTTATAAAAGCTGCCTTTTATGACTCCAGAGGGAGTGATTACATATGTGCATGTTGATTGCCCGGTTTTTGTTACTTTCTGAGCTTTAGAAACATGCTCATTCATTCTTCTCTCAGAGAAGCGATGCATCTGTTTTCGAGTGAGTTAGTATTGGTTTTCCATCAATGATCATGCCGAAGTTGACATACCTGATTATTCAAAACGAGATCTACGTGTTCAGACCAACAAATGGTGATCAAATAGACTGGCGGATGGTCAAATTAAATTCGAATTATCTATCTTTACTGCCGTGATAAAACTATGTTTCACCAATAAAGAAAACTGAGCGCAAGTATTTACTGTCAGACACCACCCCTACTGTGTAGAATTATTAATTTTTATACGCTATGACCATAAAAACTTGCTGATAAATAAGTCATAAGTTGATTTGATCGATTTCCTTACAAAATAATTATTATTAATATTATTATTAAGTTTTCTATATATTGGGTTGAAAAGAAAGTCATGTCGTATTGTTTACTATCTTCGAGGGTAATTTATTTACATAAAATCTTGTAATTAATCAATAATGTTTAGCCGTTTTGTTTTACCACTAATGCCAACTCTCAGGAAGTTGCATTATTCCACTCTCAAAAAAAGTTTGGTTTTTTTCAACAAAAAAATGAGTCCAGTGGATTGTGACAGCTTCATCGGAATCGAATGTTTGACCACTCAAATAGTTTTGAAGAGAGCGAAACAAATAATAATCTGAAGGTGTAAGATTATGTAGCAGCACTTCCCAATTTAGCTCCAATAATTTTTGCCGAGTGACCAAAGATGTATGAGGTCTAGCGTTGTCATGGTAAAAGACTACACCGCTGCAATTACTAGTGCTGGCTGCTTCTCTTTAATTAGACCCTGTGTTTAAAAAACACAAAAAGGGTCTATTAACTTTGTGCAAAGTCGATTTGTGTGTAACAGGC
>JBANCZ010003068.1:0-13712 GCA_037040025.1 Sphaerogastrella javana
AAATGTTTAAACTATTGTCAACAAATAAAATAAAAAAAAGGGAGTTTATCCCTTAATTTCGTAACCCTTATAATTTAGATATTTTTTTTTTGTTTTGTTGTGGTTGTTGTTGTGGTTGTGGTTATGGTGTTCGGCCTCCATATATAGTTAGACACATTTATCATTACACATCCTGGAATTTCGATAGACGTGCACGCAAGTCCATGTTCTCCTGTTTTAGCTGCTCCACCTCCTGATGTAATGTTGCGTTCTGGAATAGAATATTCATAAATATATGGTATATATACATATATACATATATATTAAATGTATTGTACTCACTTCTTTTTCCAAATAGCGTGCACGCATCGCAATTTGATTTTCCTTTTGCCGACGAGCATCTCGGGATCTCTTTGCTGCGATGTTGTTCTTCCGGCGGCGGGCCCAGTACTTATCGTCCTTGAGCTCATCTGGAACAAATTGTTTGCGTGACTTTTTAATCATCGGCTGCGGTTTGAGCTCCTCATCGGAGAAGGCTCTGGTGCGCGGATCAAAGTCACGCCCCGACGATGCGAATGAAAATGCTGGAATATCAAATACTAAATGTTAACATTGTTTCACAGACTGTTCGTGCTAAATTGTAAATTAAAAGTCAAATAAACAGAGATCGATCACATCAACAAAAGAACGGTAACGATAACGACAGCAAAAAAAAAAAATAAAAAAATAAAACTATGAAAAAATCTATCGGATCTTTCGTATCGCACAAATTGGAATGTAAATTCAGCCTTTAACATTTAGCATTTGATAAGACATGAGCAAAAACATTTCTGTATTTCTTTTTTTTTTTTTTTTTTTGTTTTTTGTTTCGTATAAATGGGATATATATAAGTATATAGATGAATGACATAAATCGATAAATGTGAAAATATATTATATGCATGTATGCTAAAATCAAATATCATAAGTTAAAAAGGCGCAAATGTCCATTCCATTTGTGTTTGTTTAAGAATTATAACAAAGTGTAAAATAAGTAAAATAATAAGGAAAATATTAGGATATAATGCATATTGGGTAGTACGAACATTAACCTATTCTATTGCCAATTTCGATATACTCACTTGATTCGGCCGGCGATGGCGGATTTAGCGTATCGGGACTAATGCAATCCGATGGCGATGGGGATCGTTCACGCTTTGTGGTTATATGCCCCAGACCCAGCGATAATCCCGTTGTATGACTCAGCGAATCCGAGCGATGTCCGAGACCGCTCGAGTGTCCCAAATGTGTACCGGGCAATCCATCAGGTATATTGTTCTCCGACAAGAACTCGTCCAAGTCGGCATACTATATAGAAGGCGACAAAAAACACTCGTCAGCACAATTGAATTCATATTCGGTGTCCTATAACTTATCCCTGTTGATTTCTAATGCACGTATAGAACTTTCAAATTGACAGTAACAAACTTGCGTGTGCTTTAAGCCAACTGTCTTTCAAAGCTTTCGCTAAAGTTACTCTTAAAGCTTAATATTTTCGAATATTCAAATAATTGGAACGATTAAGTTAATACAATTGACAATTATTTACAATTTATTTACAAGTTATCGCACTACGAAAGCAACAAATTGGTTAATTCTGTCTTTTTGTCTGTGTGTGTTTGTGTTTGTTTGATTAGTTTAAGTTGTTATTTCTTTTGACAGCTTGAGTTCTGAATATTGTATATAGAGTATTGAGTATTGCGTATTGAGTACTGTGTGTTCAGTAGAGATTAGAGTATCACGTATAGGGTGTAGGGTATAAAGTGTGTGGAGTATTAGGGACGCAGCCACTACGCAGCGATGACATGATACTAACTTGTGTTACCTTGAGGTCTGCATCGTAGGGCAATGTTTTATCCCACAGATTTGGGCCGAGAAATGCCGTTTGCGCCTCAACGTTCCACAGGTCGCCTTCCTCCTTGTATTTGTCATCCGGACAGATGATTTCTTTGCTATTCGATGTGGATTTGCCTGCAATTGAAGAAGAATAAAAGGAGCCATCAATAATAAATACAAATATCAATGCAATGCATATACTAAATACAAATACAAATAGAATTATAAACAGAAATACAAATGAATATACGAATGCATATACAAGTGGAAATACAAGTTCAAGGGCAGCATGTCATGTGTTGTTTATGCAGTTTGTACTATTCGCATTCCCTTTTGTGTTTATTCGTTATTAATCATAAGCAAACGTCGCCAAAGTGACGCTGATAAGTGCAGTGGAGCTTAACTACTGCCCTCAGAATTTATTTCGCTGTAAATTGTTGCATTCATTGTTGTTGCTGCTTGTCAAGTGGCCGATGATAAGGCCTCATAGGCACTCTGACTGCAACTAACTGTAACTGTGAGTGTAACTATAAGTTTAATGGTAAGTGTAAGCCAAAGTGGGTCACACTATATTATATAAAGATAATTAAAACAAAACAGAAAATACATTGCAATTCTTTTATGGCTAAATGGCCAAAAACCTAATGTTTCCGCATGCGCCTCACGAAACGCCAAACCAATCCAATAACACGATAGAGAGCGAGAGAAAGAGAGTGAGGGAGAGAGTGTAAGACAGAGAGAGAGCGAAAGAGAGTGGGCCGTGGCGACAGGCAGAGAAACCAACAAACCAGTAAACCAACAAACAAAGCAAACAAAGAGGAAGCAACTCCAGCAACCGCTCTGCCGCAGCGCAGCTCAGCGCACCACCGCTCAGCGGCTAAAAGCGAAAGTGAAATTTCAGCTTTCAACTGATTTTATCGTTCAGTCGCAGCGCCAGCCCAAGCTACGGCGACGGCGACGCTCTCAGTGCTCCTCGTTTCGTTCACTCACTACCCAACAAAAACAAAAACAACAAAACAGCTTCGTTCAGTTGCTGCTGCGCATGCGCAGTCGAGCGTTGCGCCTCTGCCGGCAGCGCAGCAACAACGCGCTCTTTGATTTCTTGCACATTTCGTATGCGAGCGAAACGAGTTTCAGGCGCTGACGTCGCTGCTAGCTTCGCGTCGGCAGAAACCGGTTGCCGTCGTGCAGAGCTTTTGCTTTTGCTGTTGTTGTTGTTGCTGTTGTTGTTGTTGTTGTTACTGAGTTTCGGCGGTTTCGCTTGCATTAGTTTCCGCTTTCTTATTCACTCTCACTTTCCTTTGCGAACTTTTTGTTGCTGTTATTTCTTTTGCTTTGAGGCGATTTAACAACTATTGCGAAATTTTATGCCAGCCAAGGCAGAGGCTGCATCAGCAACAGCAACAGCAACAACAGCAGCAGCGACTGCGACCACATTTCTGGTCTGTGGCAGTGAAGTAATATTTTCTTTTCTTTTTTCTTTTTTCGCTTTTTTTGCTTTTCGCTTTTTTGCTTTTCTTTATGCCGTTGGCAGCGAAGCGTAAGTGAAAAATCAAATCAAATAGTATGCAAGCGCTGCTTGTGTTTGTGTTTGTGTGTTGTCTTAGCGTTGCATGTGAAATGTTGAAATGAAGTAATAGACACTCACACACTTACACACACACACTCACACTCACATAACAGCAGAGACATGCATAAACATCCTAAGAAATTTAGGACTTTTCAAATCTGTGTGGGGCTCCATAGTTAACATGACGTATGAGTAACTTTTAGTTGGGTTTTTAATAAAGCGTCGTGCGATTTGAACATGGAATAATACGTATGAGACAGCGATAAAGAGGGAGAGAGAGAGAGAGAGAGAGAATTTGAAAAAGGAAAGAGAAATAGAGGGAAGTGTGTTAGGCGCTAGGATTAACGTTTTGGAAAAAGATCACAGATTCATATTTGTCACGAGTGAGTGCGAAGCGTGTGAAGTAAGTACTAGATGATAAATGAGGATTAATTAAAACTCTGAGCTAATAGTAAATGTATTTCGAACAGAATCGAAAAATTAATGAATTTCGTTTGGTTATCAAAGACAAGAAAATATGTAATATGAAGAAAGTAAATTCCAAACTTTCGCAAAGCAATTAAGGTATGACTAAAGTAAAAAAAGATAATAAAATAACAAAAACTACAAAACACAAAGACACACAACTTTAAAAATTTACCGTTCGCTTTGCAAATAAAACCCAAAAATGGAGATTTCCTGCCTGTAAAACAGAAGAAAAATGAAAAAGAAAATAGTAGGAGAGCCAAAATATACAAAAGTATAATGAAATTTAAACACAGAAACGCGACGCAACACGAAGCGAAAAGCAATAATATGATAAGAACAGAAACAGAACAGAAACGATACAGAAAGCGCAGCCAAGGATGACAGCAAAAATGTAAAATAAATGAAGCACTTAAGCAAAGCAGATGAGCAACATTCATCAGATACTTTTGTATCTCGTTTTTTGTTTTCTGTTTTTTTGGGAGCAACCTTCACTAGTTGTCACTTTCATACGCACAGGAGAGCCAAGCCCGATCGGCGGCTCAGCGAGAATCTGGCGCAGGGTTTATTTTTAAACTGCGATGACTTAAGCTGGCTCGGGAACAGAGGCTGGCCCTCAGCTTTTGGCATACTTGAGTCGTCGTATTTTTGGCTTTGGATACAGTTTCTCTTGCCAAATAAAGTGGGTCAACTTCTGTCATTGTTTTTGTTGTTGTTGTGTTTTATTTTGGGCCTCGTCATTGTTGTAGCGCTCGCACTTTTTATGGGCATTTTTTTGTTCGTTTGTGTTCGTGTTTGTATTTGAAATTTCTCATTTGTAATTAAAATAATTTGCATAATTTTCGTGACGCTTTTGCATTTGATTTCCGCTTCTCTGATCTCGCTCTGGCCCTGTGTCTCTCTCCATGCTCTCTTTCTTTCTTCTTGGTATCACTTTCATTAGAAATGCTGATCGTAGCCAAACTCAGAGCGGGCCTACGACAACAAAATTTATGGTGTTTCTTTTTGGGAGAAAATACTGAGTTTTTTTGGGCATAATTTGAGTTGATGTGTGTGTGCGTGTGTGTGAGCTCTATTATTGTTATCATTATTATTTATTTATTTATCTTTCTTTTTGTGTGTGTGTTCGTATGTCCGTCGTATGTGTCTGTCTGTCTGTCTGTGTCAAATTGTTAGCCTATGGCCTGGGCCTTTGTTGTGTTAATGGACGACGCGAGTTGGTCACAATTTTTACTGGACCATGGTGTTGGTTGGTTGTTCGTTGTTGGTTTTGTTTGTTGTTTCTTTTGTTTCTTGCGCTTTTTTATTATTATTTTAATGCGGCATTAAACTTTCACTTTTCTGTTTCCATTTAGCATGAAGCTGCGCATTTTTAACTGACTTTTTTCCATTTCGGTTTTGTTTTAACATGTGCGAACAGATATATGCAATATATTATATTGTATGTTAAATGTATGTATGTCAAGAGCTATTAGTAATGCTGACAATATGTATATACATATCTAAAATATAGTTAAACAGTAGCCTTAATCTAACTCATGCTTTATAGTAAAGTAAAATCTCCTTAACAAGAGAAATAAAAGAGTCATAACTGTGCATGAACAAAACCCAGAAAAAACGAAATTGAATGAAATTCATAAACCAGTTTCCTCTCCCCAGAAAGCATCAAAAGAGCAACTATAACAAAGTTGAAGTCGCATTCTATGCACAAAGTAGAACATCATCAAAATGTTAATAACAATGCAAATAAAAATAAAATAAAAGCATTGACATTGACATCCAAGACGATTACGTATGGAATCCGAAAAAGTTTATGTTTCTGTTTCTGATTCTGTTTCTTCTTTTTGTTCGTATAGCAGTAAAACTAGCGAGAAATCACTTGATCGTTCATATATATGTATATAAAGTAGAATTATAGTTTATACTATCACTCTTTTCACTATTTTCGCTGCTGGCGCTTTTCTCAGCACATTTTCAGCTAATATTTCATGCCATCGATTGTCGCTCAAATTATGCAATCCCCAACAATGAGCATAATTTTTTCTCTTCAGCGGCATGCACGTACAACATTGCTGCTGCTATAGTTGTTGCACGCCCCTTTCACCTGTCTCACTGCTTCTGTCGCAGTCGCAGTCGCAGTCGCAGTCACAGTCGCAGTCGACGCAGTTAGCGCATGCGTCGCCGTCGATGGCGCAATTGCGGCAATTTTAACTGCATTATAGTTGCTGTTGTTGTGTTTTATTGTTGCTTGTTATTGTTGTTGTTGTTGCTTGTTGTACGTGTATTACATGGCACTCGTTTACGACTCTTGTTTCGTTGATGTTGTCGTTGTTGTTGTTGTTATTGTTGTTGTTGCTTTTGTTGGTTTTTTGCCTTTTGCTGAAGTGCAGAAAGTGTAACACTTTCGATTGTATAGTTGTCGTTGTTGTTGTCATTGTCATTGTTGTTGTTGTTGTTGTAGATGTTGTTGTTATAGCTGTTGCGATTGTTGTTGATGTGATTGTTGCTGTGATTGCTGTTGCTGTTGCTGCTGTTGTTTCTGTTGCTTTTGCACATTGCATTCATTCCGCATTTGCGCTCATTTGCATAGCGTTTTTTTTTTTGTGTGCATTTTTATGTAGCACTTTTTATGTTTAATTTCAGCTTGATTTTAGCCTTTTTTTAATTATGTGTGGGAAAATGTGTTGGGCTTTCGATTTCCGGGTTGTTAGCGGCTTAAATGTAAACTAGACGGCTGCAGTTACATTTGAGCCTCAGGTCAAAACAGTTTCTTAGATTATACACAAAATTCAACAAAGTTTTGGCTGTAATTTAGCAAGCTGTACTATCGCAAGGACTACGGTATATTTTATTAATAGTAATCGATTTGAATTAAGGGAATTTTCAATGATCTACCATTTCCTTCCGTTCGTCGCAATCCCCTCAACATTGTATGTCGACAGAATGTTAATAATAATATTAATATAATAACAAAATATGTATTTGTGAACAGTT
Source organism: Sphaerogastrella javana (assembly GCA_037040025.1). Lineage (NCBI taxonomy): Eukaryota > Metazoa > Arthropoda > Insecta > Diptera > Drosophilidae > Sphaerogastrella > Sphaerogastrella javana. The sequence goes on from JBANCZ010003068.1 coordinate 6,884, forward strand.
TCCATAGCATAATCGTTTGATTCGACACTAGGTCGAATGCATTCGACTGTTGCGCTCGCCTTGCAATGAATTTGATTTAATTAGTTTCCACGCTGTTACGTGGCGAAAGTGAAAATCATAGAGGAAAGGGGCGCGAAATAGTTGCTGCCACGCCCAAAAGCCAATTGGTGACACAAATTGCTGACAAACAATATTTGACACACCGAGACCAAAAAAAGCGACTAAGGCAGAAGAGAGAGAGAGAGAGAGAGAGAGAGAGAGAGAGAGAGAGAGAGAGAGAGAGAGAGAGAGAGAGAGTGGAGAGAGAAAGAAGGAGAGCGAGTGAAACAGATACATATCTATCACGCCCCCTATTAGCCCCAATGTTTTTGCTACTGTTGTTGTTACTGTTGTTGTTGTTGTTGTTGTTTTTGAAAGAAAGCCGCATTGGCGCCGTGCAGTTAATTAGCTAAAATAAGGAAGCAGACGATAATGATAATCATAGTGTGTACTATGTGTGTGCATTGGTATGTGTGTGTGTATCACGAGTGCTATAAAATTACAGCGCCATAAAACGGCAAAACAAAAAATGAAAATTACAAAAACAATAACAAAAAACGAAAAACAAAATACGAAAAATGAAAAAAAAAAACTGGGCAGACACCGAAACCCAAATACACACTTCAAATCAAAATTGACTGCAAGTATGCGAGGCACGCGGCAGGTTGTGTGGCAGAGAGAGAGAGAGAGAGAAGGCGTGGCAAATGCTGCGAAATTAAAACGTAATCCAAAAGCAGCGAAACAACGAAAGAAACGAACGAACAAACGAACTAAAAGAGACACAGAAATTCAATCAACATGCGGGAAAAGCCATAAAGCAGAGCTTCTGGTCTTTTGGTCTTTTCGTCTTTGCGTCTTTGCGTCTTTTGTCCAACGACAGGCGCGACGACGTGTGAAAGAGCAGCAATTAAAAGATTGCTCATACGTCGTGCGTGCCGAAGGGGGCAAACTGAGCAGCAGGCGGATCGAGCGAGCGAGGGAAAGACAGAGGGAGGGAGAGTGCTGAAGAGGGACAGCCACTTCGGGCCACTTTCACTGATATTTCGGACGCGCTTTTCTCACCTAACCACTAAACGATGCCGCATTTTGCACGTTTCTACAGTTATTCGTGCGCTCGTACATTCGTTCGTTCGTTCATTCGTTCGATTGCGCAACAAGAGTTGCTGCTGTTGCTGCTGGTGTTACTGCTGTTGCTGCTGTCCATGGGGCAGCAATTGGCAGTAATCAGTGCAGCGCCAAGACGAGTAGCTTGTGATTGAAGTAACTGTATTACGTTGCATTTTGGCAGCTAACAATTGCCAACTGACAATTTGCAGCCACTCTTACCAATTGAGAGTTGCCAATTGGCAGCACTCACTCATTCACTCACTCGATAACTCCCGATAACTGGGTGAGTGTGTGACGGCAACCCCTACCGACGATTTGGCCGTTTTGTCATGTCTCTGCGGCACATGCGCTGAACGTATTCACAATTTTTGTTGGATAAACGCGTCTTGTGGCCAAAAGCACGAAAGGAAGTCACAAAACACTACAAAAGAGTCACACTCTGCACTTGCCGCATTCGCTGATTGCTCGCTTCGAATTCTTGACAATTGAGTCGAGTTGAATACTTTTTTCTTAGTCTGTATCATAGAGTGTGGAAATTGAATATGTCACCCGTGAGTAAGTTGAGCTAATCAGCGTAGTATTCGCAAAGCATATGAATGAGATACAATGTGAGTGAATATGAAAAATTGGAAGCAATAAAAGCAAATTTAAAATTATTTAATTTTTTTTTTTAATATATATCATTATAATATATATTTTAGAAATTTGTATGCATTAACACAACTTTCGAAATAAATTTTGTAAATTTTTGGTATGGATAAATTATTTTTCCCAAACCAAAAGCAAAGAAGCCAAAGAAGAAGAAGACGAAGCAGCACCAGGAAAAAGAAGACACAAAATTCGTTGCCAACAGCCAAAAATTACCAAAAAATAAAAAAATATCAAAAAACCGAAAAAAAAGAAATGAATTTAAAAACTGCCGAAAAAGTGAAAGTTAATTTTTGTGATGTTGCTTAGCCGCAGCCGACAGAGCGCAGCTGACAACAGCGACGGCGACGCTGACGCAGACGCAGACGCAGAAGTCGACGCTGACGTCGCTCAATGAAAGTAAAAACGCATTTTCGGTAGACACAAATGTATATTTTCTTCGATATTGTTGTTGTTGTTGTTGTTGCTGCTGCTACGGGACACATATTAATTATGCGGCAATGTCACAGTTGAGCCAGAAGCGAGAGAGAGGGACAGACAGAGACGGACGGAGGCAGTGATATAGCCAGAGCCAAAGACAGAGACCAGAGAGTGGCAAAATTGCCCTTTTGTGTTTATTTGTTGTTTTCATGTTGCTGTTATGGTCAGAGTCGCTGTTGTTGTTTTTGTTATTGCTGCTGCTGCTGCTGCTGCTGTTGGCGAGGCCGTAAAAGCCGGTCTTCTATCTCTGTGGCCATAAAGAGAACGCGCCGAGATAAAAGCCGTGATAACAAAATGGCCAAGCACAAAAGACTTGACCAACTCCAAGCGCTGGATAGCAATCGCTGCAGGCCAAAAGACTCAACTCAATCCAACTCAACTCAACACAATTCAAGTCGACTCGACTTGGCTCGAATGGGCTCGAGAGACGCTTTATTTATTTATTTTTGTATAATTTTAAGGTAAATATACACAGATATAAAACAAAAGTTGGCGTTTTTGGCATTTCGAATGCATGAAAATCACCCCGAACCGAATGAAACGAACCAAACGAAACGAAAGTTGTCTGGAAATGTCGCGGGCCAGCAACAAGTTGGGAAGTTGGGAAGTTTTGGCCCTTGTCGTAAGCAACTGAAAGCAAAAGTGATTGTAAATTGCCACAGATAGACTCAAAGAGAGAGAGTGAGGAAGACAGAAAGAGAAAGAGAAAGAGAGAGAGAGAGAGTCAGAAAGGTCTGCTGCTTCAGTTGAAAGTTGAGGCTCTTGCCTGACTCTGCTGAACTAAGTCTACCCCCTCACACGGAAATGGGAAATGGGAAATGGAAAATGAGCAGTGGCTAAATGCCAAGCAGCAAACGGCAAATGGCAAAAGGCAAACGGCAAACGGATAAAAAGAAAATGTCAGCGCACCGCAATGAACCCATACAGCAGCTTGTCATATATATACGTACTAAGCACCTGCAGTCTATCCAATCGATGTAAGCTGACTTTGACACATTATCAGGGTCACTGGGCGAGTGGGGCGCGATAATTAGTCGGGCATGGAATCAATTTACGGTAGAATAGACCAAAGAAGAAACAACGCGACAAGGGAGAATAAGCGGAATCCAAAGAAATCGACGAATTCGAATAATATGGTAATCTCATGCCTATGTTTAGAATAATACATTAAAACTATCGATAAGTTTTTAATAGTCATAATAGTTTGTAGGGGAAAAATGTTATATTTATAGCACAAAAAGGAAAATGTCGCAACATGTTGGTCCACATTGGTATCTGTTGCAGCTGTTGTCACCAGCTGAGTATTTTTTCGATTATTAATCGATTATTTATAGACCATTCATAATTCATACCATTCAAATAGTTTGCATGTTGTTTCCACAGTTGTTGCACCTGAAATTGTGTCCAACGATTGTTATCATCGTTATTGTTGCTGCTGTTGTTGCTGTTGTTGTTGTTGCTGCTGTTGTTGCTATTGTTGTTGTTGATGCTGCTGTTGGCAGTGTTACCGTTGGCGTTGCCGCTGCTGTTGCCGTTGATAACACCAACTAAACTGTTGACCAAACTGTTCTCGTGCGCCTGTTGCTGCTGCGCTACGGCAGAGGCGCTGCCGTTTACTGTGGGCGTGGCAGCGGTAAGGTTTGCATTTGGTGTTGCTGGATTGTTGTTGTTGTTGATGATTATGTTGAGATTGTTATGATTGAGTATGGTGTTGCCGCTGTTGCTGTTGTTGGCGCCATGTTGCAGATTATTGCTGAGATTGTTGGCGGCAACAGCAACAACAGCTGCCGCTGCATTGACATTGACGTGTGCCAAATGTTGCAAGTGGTGTTGCAGCAACTGAGTGGGCGGTGGCAATGAACCATTAGCAACATGCGTGGTATTGCTGCTCCCATTATTGCTGTTGCTGACGTTGCTGCTGAGGCTGTTGAGCAGCTGCTGCTGCTGCTGCTGCATGCTAGTGCGCAGCAGATTGTTGCTGTTGCTGTTACATGTCACATTGTTGCTGCCGTTGATGTTCCCATTGCTGCTGTTATTGTTACTGTTATTGTTGTTGTTGTTATTGTTTCCGTTGGCGTTGCCAGCTAGCAGATGTGGCAAGTTGTGTACCACCTGCAAAGGCAGGCTGCTCAACGGCGGCAATGTTGCTGTCTGCGACATGTTGCCAAGCATTTGTTGCTGCTGTTGTTGTTGCTGTTGGTGTTGATGTTGCTGCTGCTGTTGCACGCTCTGCAGCAGCTGCAATTGATTCTGCTGATGCTGCAGCGCATTATGCGTTTGTTGCTGCTGCTGCTGCTGCTGTTGTTGTTGTTGTTGTTGCTGTTGTTGCTGATGTTGATGTTGCTGTTGTTGCTGTAGTGCCAATGCTGGCGGTGGCATTTGATAGTCCATTCTCATTGCCGTAATTCTGTCTATAATTTCTCTATTATTCAGTATACAATTGTTACTAATATTATTGTGTGTTTTATTGATATTATTATTATTATTATTATTATAATTATTATTATAATTATTATAGCTTTTTTAGTTATCTTGTTTTATTTAGTTGTTGCTCTTGATGTAAAGCGTCTTCTTGAAACATTGCTGCTGCTGGCGTCGCCTTTGCCTTTGCTGTATTAACATCAAAATCAAACTTCAATTGCAAAATCTAACAAATAACAAATCAAAATAAGTAAACAAAACAAATGCAAAAATGCAAAGCTTTTTCCACACGCAACAGCGACAGCAACGCAAGCGCAGCTTTCACAGCGCACACAAGAGTGAGAGAGAGAAAAGAGAGAGAGAAAGAGCGAAAATGAGAATGCTTCTTAGAGCTTTGCGCACTGCGACTCAAATTCAACTCAATTCACAATTCCTCTTTGTTGTTGTTGTTCTCGTTGTTGTTGCTGTTGCTGCTGTGTGTGTGTGTGTGTGTGTGTGTGTGTGCGTGTATGTGCTCTTCAATTGACGGCGCTGTCACTGCTAGCGTTGCTTCTGCCGCAGTCACCTGCCTTTTGTTGTTTTGTTTGCTTATTTCGCTTTGCCTTTTTCTATTTCTATTATTATTATTATTGCGTGTAGTTGTAGTTGTTGTTGTTGTTGTTAATGTTGTTGTTGTTGTTGTCAACTGTTTCGCGTACTTGTTGTTGCTCTACGACGAACGTTTTTAAGGGGTTCTCGCTGTCGCTGCTGCTGCTGCTGCTGCTGTCGCCGCCGTCGTCGACGTCGTTGTGGTTGTTGCCAGCGACGCTTCTCGCCGTTTGAATGAGAAAAGTTTGACCTTGAATTAGCAGGCAGGCGGCAGCAGAAACAATTTGCTATGCGATTTTTTTTTTTTGTATTTTGAATGAATTTTAGTTGTTTGCATTTATTGTTTTGCTGTTTTGTGGGTTGTTGGTTGTGGGCTGTGGATTGTAGGTTGTGGATTGTGGGTTGTTGGTTGTCGCTTTGTTGTTTGTGGCCGTAGCTATTGTAGTTGTTGTGTTGTTTGTTCGATGTTAATTTCTTGAATGATTTTGGGTCTATACAGATCAAACATGCATACACATGCGCACATAAGTGCGTGTGTGTGTGTGTGTGTGTGATTGTATTTAATCAATTATTTATATTTTTGTATATATGCTAAACTAGTTGACATGATTTTTGATATTCAGGTTTTTATGAACTGTGGAATTTGTATAACACTTTTTTCGAATTTTTGTTTGTATTATTTTTTATGTTTTATTCCATTTGGCACTATTTATTTTTATGTTTTGTAATTTATTTATTTTTATTTTTATATTTTATTTTGATGTACTCAAAGTTTTCTCAGCTCTTCTTTTGATTCAACATGAATTTGGCTTTGCCTTTGAGATCTTGATTTCTTTTAACTTCCTCACTTCCTCACTTCTCTGCTCTTCTCACTGCACTGTAAAGCACTGTAGTTTGATATTTTCACAGCATTTGCTCATGATTTTACCATATCAATTCTTACAACTTAATACATTTGCAACGGATTCGAAATGGATGAAAGGCGGGGGGCGGTACCCGCTAGGCGGAAGGCGTTAACGACGTCCTTTTTACGATCGCGCAGAATCGAATCGAAAGTTCACAAGTTCGCACGAATTCGAAAGCAATCGTCGACGCTGACACGCGCCTTTATTATTATAAATATTATTATTATTATGATAATTATTATTATTATTATTGTTGCTGCTGTTGCTACGTTTTTTGGGACTTTGCGACTCGTTTTCGTAGACTCTTGTTGGTCTTTTTATCCGCTGTGGTAGAGCCGTGAACCGAACCGGTGCCGCCGGACTGCAAACGCTAAGTGAACGCGCGAGCCATGCGCCACTTGCAACGCAGCTCAGATCGCCTCCAAAAAGACGAACGGGGCAAAAAAAAACCCATAAAATGAACAGAAACAACAACAACAACAAGAGAAGCAACAAGCCCCACGCAGAAAGCGCCAAAGCCAAAAGTTAACGACGACTGCGCAGTCGGCGTCAAAGCCAAACTTGAAACCGAAAGCAAACTCACTCATTCGCTCTCCCGCATGAACACTCTCTCACTCTCTCTCTCTCTCTCTCTCTCTCTC
>JBANCZ010003069.1:0-13711 GCA_037040025.1 Sphaerogastrella javana
CGTTCGTTGTCTCTCTATCTCCCTCTCTCTCTCTCTCTATCTCTCTCTCTCTCTCTCTCTCTCTCTCTCTCTCTCTCCTTTTCTCACACACACATTCTCACTCTATTACTCGGCATTTAGAATGTAGCTCGTAATCGTCATCTATAACACTATTCGCAACATTGTATCCAAAAATCAATATTCTGATTCAAAGATGCAGCCTTGAATTCTTTCTCTTTTTTTCTCATTCTCTTTCTCTTTCTTTCTCTCTCTCTCTCTGTGTGTGTTTCGGTCTCTCTTTTTGGCATCTTGGCTTATTTTGTGTTCTTATTTGACTATTGCAGGAGCCGCTGTTCCATTGAATGAGAGTCCTTGGCGTTGCTGGATGTCACGCCACGCCAACATGTCGGACTTCGTGCCATGCGATATGCGCTTAGAACTGTGGCACGACATTATGCAAAGCCACTGGACGTTTCTCGAAACGGAGGAGAGCATCAAGAAGCTAGAGGAACGGAAGAAACTTGAAGGTATGCAATGCAATATAATCAATGAATCGATTGTCCGAATTAATATGTTTTTTTTTTCTTTTCTCTTAATTTATTTAGGTTGCCTGAAGGAGGTTCTATGCTTGGAGTCGCATGATCGCAAATTCTTTTTGCCGGAAACGAAGCATGTGCTGCGTAGAACCGTATGCGAATTGAGCGACTTCACCGCACAGAATGCAATCGTTGGATTCGAGGCCATCAGCCAGTATGCCAACAATCTCTTCACCAAGCCCTGGCGCAAGGAATTTCGTGTGCTGAAAGTGAGTTGCCTCTCCACTGACAACGATGTTCATGTTGAATAATCCGTTTAATTATATTTCTCTCTCTTATTTACAGACTTATTCTGGGTCATATCAGCATGAAGTTGAATCAAATTTGATAGATGCCGACAGACTGTTCGTGGCCATGGGCTATCGTCGTGTGGCCGATGACACATTTGTGTTGGAAGGACCCATATGTCCGGATCAGGTGGCGAATGTTTCACGGGATGCGATGGCCGTGTGCGTTGAGTGCAAGATAATGAAGTGTATTTATGCGGGATTAAGCGCCGCTGGTTTTGCCTGTACATGGCAGGACATTTATCATTATAGGGAGCGTCACGTGGGCGGCGCAACACAGTGCATTAAGGATATGGCATACAGGTTGCAAGAGAAGCGTTATCGGAAGGAGCAGCAGCAGCAACAATTGCTTAATACAGAGAATACCTACAGCAATTTGGCTCCAAATCGTTTCGATGCGAACTGTATGCCCGAAAAGACCGCTGCCTGTGCGCTGCATGGGCATGCCAATAATAATGTCAACAGCTGTGCTCTGCATCATCCTGCCCCGCCCACGAATCTCCCCAACTGCATGCATCAGCAACACCAGCTCCAACATCAACATCAACAGCAGCAGCAGCAACAGCAACATCATCAGCCACCAGCCGGATTAATGACTCACTCGCGCAGCTTGGAACACTATCAGGAGCCGCATGCATTGCTGCCGCATCGGCATTCGTTCGATCAGCATCCCAAAGATTGCCATCCACACGGACACCTGTATGAGGCTCCGTACGATTGCCTCGATGGCCTCAGCATGGGCAGTAGCGCCTCGTACGCGGCTGTGGCAGGTGCATATAATGCGCCTGGCAATCGCTATCCGCTACCCTATAATATCTCCAATCAGCTGAATTCTCAATATGCCACGCCGCTCGATAATAATGTGAATATGTACGCAACTATTGGAAAGCCCACACCTGCAGCAGTGCCCCACAGCTGCGGCTACCATGGCAGACAAATGAGCGCGGGCATGGGTATGGGTATGGGCATGGGTGTGGATATGGGCGCTCCATCGACGCGGCCCCCGAACAACACTGCAGCTGCTTTGGCTGCCATGCAGCACAGACAGAGCACCTACCCGCCGGATCATCATCTGATAGACTTCGATGATCGTGCCCAACTCATGCAGCATGATTACAACGATCCGCGTGCCTACGATGTGCGACGGAGTCAAGGCCAAGGCGCACTCAGCATGCGTCCCAGCAAACACAGTCTGAGCAGCTCGATTTACGCCCAGCCCAGTTATGATGTGTTGAGCGATTTACCAGCAACGTTGCCACAGCCGCCGCCCCCGCCGCAGGATGCGTACATCTATGCGAGACCCGTGCCAAAAAGCAGTCGCATGCGTGCACAGCACGATGCGGGTGAGAACCTCAACATGGACAGGCAGCAGCAGCGACATCGTGAGCCTCTGATGGTAAGTAGCTATGGCAATAAGTATGCTGTAAATCCTAACCTGCTCTCTGTTTAGGATCCTATGGACAATAATCGCAAAGCGATGCATAAGGAATTGATGGATCAGCGCATTAGTCAGACAGCTGGAGCCGTCGATGGACGCCATCATCATCATCATTTGCAACAGCAACATCATCATAATCCGCTGCGTGACATATCCGATGGCACCAGCTATGAGTCAGCCAGCTTAGATGATTTCACGGGACCGAGCAGCTCATCGCCACCCCTGATACCCAAGGTACAGGAAGGTGTTGGCAGTTTCGAGTCTTGGAATTATGTCTTTAAGAATCTCGAACGTTCTGGCTACTCAAAAGATCTGGGCGATCGTGAGGATTTGCTTGTTCAGAGCTTAGATCTAGATTCAATGACATTGGCCAATGGTGGCCCTTCAGTTACCACACCACAAACAGCACCGCCTCCAGTCGACAAGCAGCGACGCAACGAAACGCACACTCAAACAGCCAATCACAATGTGACAAATGCCGATAAAACACGCACACTCGAAAGGAAACGTGATGCGCGTGAGAATCGTGTGGTGCAATCGGTGCCACCAACGCCACAGCCAAACAGCAGCAGTGTCGGTGTAAAAAAGGTCAAATCCGCACTGAAAACGGCCACCGTTGATAATCGAGCAACTGGTTCCAGTGGCACAGCAGCAACAACAGCGGCAACTACGCGGAATCGCAGCAGTGCAACAGGTGCAGTGGCCAAGCAGCCGCCGCCCGTCTCCACGCAACTAATTGTGACCAGTCCGAATGAATGGAGCTGTCGGTTCTGCACGTTCCTCAATCCGGATACGAAACGCATCTGCGAGATGTGCTGTCGCAGCAAGGACTTCAATCCGGAGGCCGCGGCGAATGTTTCACATGCGGCCTCCTCCACCTGCGTCTAGGAAAATATGCAAAGAAACAAATAAATGCACAATTTGTATAACAATATTATAACATGGAGTCAAGTGAAAAATCTACTCCAATAAGTTAAAGAAAAAAAAGAAATGGAAAGAAAAAGAAAAACACGCAAGTGATATGTGCACAGTATATGTTAGAGTGGAATATATATCTATTGGTCAATGTACGGATCGATTTATACAGACATATACATATATATATATACAAATGTATATATATATATATATACATCTATTTTTTATACGAAATTGTCATTATATCATCATCCACTGTGTGCATGTTTATTTTGTAGTAAGTTCTCTCTCTAGTCTGCTAGTCTCTGCGATTTCACATCACCCACACCATCAACACACACACACCATCAACTGCATTTGTAAATAGAACATAGACACACAGACAAACACACACAAACACACACACACACACACATTGTTAGTTAAGTTATTAGTTATAGCTATATAGGTATATTAGAGAGTTTCGTCTGTAAGTTTTCGGTTAGACTCGTATACAACATGCTTTAATTAGATCGTAGATTTGTTTCCATTTGTTGTGGGCGTCGCTTTTGTTGCAAATGATGTGCCTACACCTGGTGTAAGTCGTAGTATGTATGAGATACTATAGTAACTAGCTATATAAACCAGTTAGTTCACTGTACGTCTGAGTGTGTGTGTGTGTGTGTGTGAGTAAACTTTGTACATTTTGTAGTTGTACGAAATGAAAATTTGTTACATTAGACTACTATATACATCATGTACTGGGATGGCGCAAGAGTATATATAAAACAACAAGCATATATATATATATTATTGTACAATAGAATTACTTTTCATAAATACCTTTGCTACAAACAAAATATTAATCATACCGAGAGATATACAATTCATCTTGAAGGCAAAAGATCGAGCTAAACGAAATACTGAAGTAGTACTGAATATGAAAACATTTTTTAAAACTTATATTTTATTATTAGCAGCTCCTTGAACTTGAAACTAAAAGAATATATACACATACAATATATACATTGAATATATATATATATGTATATTTGAATAAAATATATGCAATAAGAGTGAGAGACACATACTTACACATATATCTGTATATAGAGTGCCACACGCAATCCTTTTGTTTCGTTGTAAATTTAATATTTAATAAAATTTTAATGTTTTTTTTTTACTATTTTTGTTGCCCACCATGCCACACCCAACGCCCAACGCTATGAGATACGAGATAAAGCACACTATATATTTGATTTGTTTGTTAATTGTTGCAATGAAAACAAAAAAGAAAAATGTTAAAAATAATGAGAAATGAGTATCCTATAGCAAGAATGGATGATACAAAATATTTTTTTATAAAGACTTAAAAGGGAAAAAAGTAAAAAAAAAAAATGAGATAAGAATGCAGTACCTTTTGTTCAATTTGTTGTTAATTTATGGCGGCCTACTACACGCTATATGCATGCATATATATATTATATGATATATGATATATAATGTCTAGTTCAAATTGTATCAGTTGAATTTTAGCGAAACTCCAACTAAAAACTAAAACAAATCTAAATGCAAATGCAAATGGAAATACCCTATCCCAAAAAATACAAAATACTAAAACAATCAACCGTTAAAAAATTCGATTTTCAAAACTTTTTGCTAAAAAAAAAAAAACAAAAAACAAAAACCAAAAAACAAACACTTGACTAAAAGTTACAAATAAATTACGAATTATATATTGCATACTAACTAAAAAAATGAAAAACTAAAACAATACAAAAAAAAAAAAAAAAACATTTAAAGAAACATGAACATAATGAATTTATAGGCAAAACTCTTCCTAAAAATCCCAGCAATAAATAACAAGTATAAAAAATAACTAACAACAAAAAACCAAACACTTTGAACTTTTCGAAAAATAAAACTAAAAATGAAAATTATACAACAAATTCAAAAAAAGAAAAGAAAACAATGTCTTGTCTTTGATTCACATATCAAATAGAGAAATTTATTCAATTTTTTTTTTTAGGTTTTTGTAAATTTTGCGTATTTTGTTGTATTTTTAATATGTTTACTATATTCGTATTAGTTGTGGCCGTAGAGTTTCTGCTGCCGCCTTACTGCCACGCCTACAATTACTGTCATGATCCCAAACAAATATGCAAACAAAGAGGCAAAAATCATTTTTTATGTGTGGATCCGGTAAGTGCTGGGCATTTGAGAGCAATATCGAATAGAATAAAGTCTCCTTTACGGTATGTGTAGCTACCCCTAATGATGAAACATACCAAAATTGTGGCTCACATACCCGATACGTACCTCCTCCGTAAAGGTATTCTCGATATGCACAATAATGTGCGTAATTTAATGGCCAGCGGCAATTTGAAAACAACTAATGATTCAAGATATCCATCGGCGCGTCGAATGCGCGAACTAGTCTGGGACGAGGAACTGGGATATTTGGCGAGAATACATGTAGGCTTTGCCACAGACAACACCACGGAGTGTAGAGCTGTAGCTCGTTTTCCGCATATATTGGAAGGGGCTATAGAAATCCATCCGGATCCAAAAACTATACCCTTAAAAGTTAGCACCCTGCTCGATCTCTCAATTAAACAATTGTTTGACGACTATAAAAATATCCCTAATCCTGATGAACTTATATCGAGTTACTCACGCGATAAGTAAGTTGAGTCTAGTGTGGACTCTGTTCGATTGATTAATACATATGCATGTGTTTTTAGTGATACCTCTCCAAGTTTCGCCATACTCGTCAACGATCGTGTCTCTCATATGGCCTGCAGTTATGCAGTTGTAACAGGCTGCTATGACCTGGACGATAAGGAGTATGTTTTACTACATCTGGGTTCAAAGTTTTTATGTTAATTAACGTACATTGATCTGTTATAGCTTATGTTATATTGGCACCTGTTATTACAACTATAGAAATGTCGTCAAAAGTTATACATATAAGACTGGTCCCCCAGCAAGCGATTGTGGTACCTTTAAATCAAAACGAAGCTCTAATTATAAATATTTATGCAGTAATACCGGTGAAATTTTTCCAGCCGTAAGTACTTTCAATAATTAATACGTTATTTTAATAACAACTTGGTTTTTTGTCTTAGGATACAATTCCATTAATTCCGCCGGAATCCATGTTCGATTAATAATAAACACAATTATTCATCATATAACGTTGACTGAAAGCATATTCCCCGCTCTTCAAAGGAGGCGAAAGCAGATAACTAAATATAATTATAATTGGATTAGGATAGGAACGGTCAAACGTAAACCCATTGAGGCATACTTATATTAAATAATCGAAATAAAAATGTTTAGCAGCATCATATTATTTTTGTATTTATTTTCAAAAAATCAAATGACAATTTTTATTATTATTATATATATATATACATATTGTATATTTCTTGTATCATTTTGTTTATGTATGAATTTCGACCGTTATATAAGCAAAATATTTACTAATAGTATCAACTAACTGCTAACAGACTTAGTCGTTTTGGATTTCTTTTCATCTTCTTTATCATTACATTTATGAATTTTTTCGATCTCGATTTGTTTGATTCGATAACTGTGCGAGTATTTTTCGATCTGAGATGAATCATAGCTTCCGAGTAGATTTATTGATTCACTGAATTTATTGTTTATTTTTTGTTTAGCTTTCGTTTACGAATGAAACCCGCTTGAAAAGGATTGTAATTATTAGATTGTAATTTTTAGAGTTCTTTGTGCTTAGGGGGTAAGGTTAGGGTTCTAAATGCCTTGTAACTAGTAACGATATATATATCGATTATGCATACAGGGCGTATAGCAGGGTACAATGAAATCCATTGATAACTATCCGAGGCCATATACAAAAAAATATCAGACTAAATATTCGCGTTTCGTTTTTGGAAAAATATCAGCATACGTTCGTAATAAAAGTTAACTTTAGTTTTTTTTTAATTTGGTTTACTTCATTTCATTCCTAAATACAATCTAGATCATTCCCGGAAAGCACAAAAGTGCTTAACTCATTGTCACATAGCTTAAATTATGTTTAAGATTATCTCCCAAACAAACATATACACATACATATGGCACATGAATGCCGTTTACTCTGCTCTTTACCATCCAAAATTTCAATTATTTCTGTAATTTCGATATCAATTTCAATTCTAAGGGCTTTTCCACTATTTAGAAATTCTGTTCGTTAGAAAAATACATACAAACTTCTTTATCAATATCGATTCTAGCAATACTACTTCTAAAGCCATCTTCTATTCGTATTAATTTGACAAAGTTATATCGTTATTTTTAAATACTCGGAAATATTATGTGTCAAGCTCGGATTTATATTATAATTTTTATCGATATTTGTTTTGTAATTGATGACAGTTGCTTAACGTAAGTACTTCAAGTTCAATATTCGATAGATTGTGGTGAGTTTCGGCTCTAAAAATGGAACACATTTAAGGATATTCAAAATGTTTGCATCTGCTAAAAGGTGGGTTTTCAGATTATTCTTTGTTTTGTTATCAATCAATTAGAACATGTATCATTTAGAGAGATCCCATTTAAAAATTTGTTTACCAATTCGATACATTTATATCGATATCATGCGCTTTGCTTTAAAGCCCTTTGAATGGGGCTGCACATACTGCAAATTGTTAAACTAAACTAATTTTGCGCCTTTTGTTGTAATGTTTTCAACCTAATACGCAGTGCAGCAATATAACTACATTCTTGATATTTTATTTTTTTTTATTTTTTTTTTTGGTGCAAACAATTTGTGCATTTAACGTCGTTGTTACTATAGTATGCCAATCATACAATACAAGAGTGCTATATGGTATTTATACTTGATTAGATGCATATAGCATAATTAGATCTTCATATTTTGGCTGCTCTAGAAAACACACATCATTAAATCTTTACAATTAAAACATTCCTTCAGCAATTTTTGTTTTCTTCTTCTTTTTTTTTTTTTTTTGGTTTGTTTCGTGTTTTCCATATGCAAAAAATCAATCAGTTCCCAAAATGATTTACAATATTTGACAGCCGGATCCGTGCATTACCTCGCTTATAAACATGGGCGTACCAGCGCCCAAGCCGCCATCGGTTTTCTGATGTTCGTTCTGTAAATAGAAAAACAATTTAAATTAAATAAATAAATGGCATGACAGCTCAATAGATTCCAATGTACAAGTTTAATTTGCATTAGAAGTAATTCCGCAGCATACAAATTGAAGCACAACATGTGGTGGATTGCAATATTCACCACTCATGTTCAATATCTATCTCGCTAAAACTTATTGGCTCTAACAGTATGTTAACTTAACATAAAATGTTAGCTAGAAGTATTACGCTGTGCAAAGGAGGAATTCAGAAAATGTTACATTAACAGAGGCGGCATCTCTTCGTTGTAATGAAAGAGAGAACTGAGAACTGTTTTTCCATTAAATGGAAAGGAATATAACTCTGCGAGAGGCTATAATTTCCAGTTATTTCTTTGATTGCATTGTGAGATAGTGAAATCAATTCCATAATCGCAATTTATAAAAACAAAAATATATCGATATTTGTTGCAATGCAAAACTCACGTCATCGTAATCGCAATCGAAATAGTGACTTTGACAGTCCATGCAACGGCAGCTCTCGGACATTTTGCATGTGATGCCCCACTGTTTGGCCAGATCCTTGTAGATCTCCTTCGATGTCTTGTTGCTCATCATCTCTGGCGTCAGCAAACAGTTCTGTTCCTGCTGCTGCTGCTGCTGTTGCTGCTGTTGTTGCTGCTGTTGCTGTTGCAGCTGCCGGCGACCACGACGCGAACGCGAGGCCACAGAACCAGCAGCAGATCCCGCACAACATGCCTCCTGGCAGGTTGAGGCATTGCTGCCATCCGCCCCATTCGAACAGCCAGCTGAGTAGGATTAAAGGTAAGAAATTTAAATATTATTATTTTATTTCCAAGGGACTTTTTTTGCAGCCACAACTTACCCTCATTGCCATAGCGATTCAGCAGCGGATCATAGAAATTGTGTCGTGCTGCATTGCTGGTGCTGGGCTCCTCGCCATCCTCCTCGGACTCTAGGCCTGTGGTGTGGGCGCCACTGCACTGTGTGCAATTCTCATCGTTGCAAGGCTGCGGCTGGCCGTCGGAGTTGGAGTCGGCGCAGCCGCTGGCATAGAGCTGCTGCTGCTGCTCCTTGGCACGTGCGGCAGCCATTTCGGTCTCGAGCAGAAACTCGTTGACGCTCAGTGTGCTCTCCTCGTTGTCGCTGTGCAGCTGCAGCTCGGTGACGCCCTCAATGATGTGGCCGCTGTTGTTGTGCTGATGTAGTTGCAGATGCAGTTGCTCCAAATGCTGCAGGCCTGCCGCTGCCTGTACGCCGATGTTGTCCTCGTCGTCGCCGTCGTCCCCGATGTTGTCCCCGTGCGCGTCGTTGTTGTTGTTAATGTGGTTGTTATTGTTGTTGTGGTGCACGTTGTTGTTGATGCGTCTGCCACAATTGTTGCCGCTGTTGTTGTAGTTCTGCTGGCAATCGGGATCGGTGCATATATCGTTGCTATCGCTGTCGCTGTTGCTGTTGCTGTTGCTGTTGTTGCTGCGGTTGCTGTTGTTGCTCCTGCTGCTCCTGTCATTGAGCGTCATCTGCCGCGAGCTGTTCACCGAGCTGCGCCTGCTGTTCTGATTGGGCGTGGCACTATGCTCCGACGACAGCTGTCGCTGTTGCTGCGAAATGAGTCGTGTATTCTGTGGAATAGAACAAACATGTCCAATGGGACTCTTAGTTCAATTGGCGAATCTTTTCGTTTCGTTATTTCTGGAGAACGTTACCTCCTCTAGCACATACTCATATGTGGGCGGCGGTGTGCTCGGCAAATTGTTGCTGTCTGTAGGCGTCTCGTTGATGCAGGGCGTCCGACTCGGATTAACATAGCCTGCAAAGTAATATTTACAGGGTATTTAGTAGTATATCAAGACTCCCAACTAACATACTGTTCCCCTGTTGCGCTACGCTTGAATTTAGCATTTGCTGTGCCTCTACGTACACTCGAAGAAAACTTCTACACACTTGCACATACTACGAAACAATCGATACAAATACATATATACATATATATAAAATATAGCTTGAAAAGCAGCATATTATCTAGATAATAGAGGTCAAATTCTCTTATTTGTAATGTAAAATAGTTACCAAATATAATCTTGAAGGATTTCGATTGTAGTATTATATAAAATTACGCACTGGATGTGGAAATCAACTTTAAATCAAATGAAAATGTATAAACCTTAAGGGTTTTTATATTTTAATTAAATATAAAAACATTTCATAGGGAAGACATAACTTTTAATAAACAAATATTAGCTTAGTGTATAAATATACAATTAAATTTCGCGCTGTGTATTCAGAATACTTCTGGTGATTGTTAAACTACGATTTATTCTTTTTGTTTGTTTGTTTTTGGGTCATGCATTGTGCAGCTTAAAACAAAAACCAAAAGAAATTTGCGAGTTCTTGAAACAACAATTGTTCAGTCATGCAGCGTATATATATATATGTATGTATATGCACTTGTAGGCAGGAATAATAAAGGCCCCAATGCAAATAATGAGCCTGGGCGCCACATGAGAGTGTAGAGTGTAGTCGCGCAGTTAAACGATAATAATGAAAACTATCCAACAGTAAGGACAGAGCCCGACAGTAGATACCCTACGTTTTGTATTTTCGGTATAGTATAGAACAGAAAAGTATGGTATAGTATAGTATTTTCTATATAGTAGTAGGATTTTCGTGGCACCACATTTTGATGACTGCTTTTAAGTATTTTTCGTAATGGTAATGAATAATTGATATCGAAAATCGATATATAGCAGCTAGGTGGACGCGGATGAACGAGAAAGACGTATGAGTAGGAAAGTGGGCGACCGCGTAAATGAAGCAGGAACAAATATATCTAGCAGTAGACACGGAGTCGGACATAATTTTTGGTGCTGTTTATTATATATATGGCAATTAATTTCGATAACTGACATCGATAATAGATTACTCGGTTTGTAAAGATGATCATAACTATATTAAATTATATATAAAGTCATGCCTTCTTATGCAAGTTATACACAGATAGATTTTCCACACAGTTAATATACCCATTAATAGTTTTTAAGCAGAGGGCCTTAAAAAGGAGCACATCAATTATAGCGAAATGAATGGGCAGGCAGTCGAGTTGTAAGTATACTTATGGCTATGTTTCGAGTGCATGCTGAGTGTGTGTGTGTGAATGTTTGGTATGAGTGTGAGTGTGAATGTAAGTATGAGTGTGGGTGGTGAGTGCATTTGCTTTTTAGCCTTGCTTTCATTCTTACCCATACGCAAATTGCCGGCTTTACTTGAATTCTGCGGTAGGAGCAGCTTACGTTCACTCATCGATCCCAAGCTGTGGCAATCGACCGAATCAATTGTTGAGCTGCTGGCACCGACTGCCTGCTGCTGTTGTTGCTGCTGCTGTTGTTGCTGCTGCTGTTGTTGCTGTTGCTGCTGTTGCTGTTGCTCCAGTTCGTGTTGCTGCTGTTGTTGGGTGCCCAGCAGGGCCTCATTCACCGTGGGATCCGGATCGTGCTCCTGCGATGTGCTTGTGCTGCGCGAGCTGCCCATACGAAACTTGAGCTTAAAAGGTGCCATCGCCCACAGCTCCTCAGACGACTCTATGCAATTTCAGATGATCTCTAGGTGTTTGGGTTTGATCCTATTTTTTATCTGGCTTTTTAATGGAGCATTGAGCGCCTTTTTGGTATTTTTTTTTTAAATATTTGTGGTTCAAACTCTAGATTTAATTGGACAACATTTGATGCAAAGTAGGTAGCAATTTATACACACATTCAGATAGATTGAGAAATAGATTGAGAGAGAGACAAAGTAAGAGAGAGAGAGGGAGAGAGAGAGAGAGAGAGGATAAGTGAGACAAAATTACGATAGAGTGTTAATACCACATGAATTACAGAATTACAGCTGAACACAGGTGAGTATTAATACGCCTAATTATCTTTCTTCTTATTAAATGAAACATTTTGATTTTCATAATTTCATGTTGGTGTTATTCGATTAATTAGTTGAACATGCAATTTTTTTTATTATTTGTCTTTTTATTTTATAATGTCATTTAAAAAATTGCATTTAAATTGAGTTTTATTTACCTGTAGCCAATACAAGCGGCGATCAAAGGGCAAACAAATGACTGTAATTAAATGAATTGTATAAATATAATTAAAATTACATTTTACATATTTAAACGAGGGATTATAAAGAGAATTTCAACAAATTTATATATATATATATATATTTTTCATTTAATTTTGCGCGCTTTTGTTGATTAATTGTGGCATTTATTGTGCACGATAATTAAGGCAGGCTTTTCCTGCCTGTGCCCACAAATGATTAATGCGCATCGCTTCTATAAATACTTAAATTGACAGGCCAAATACAAACACACACACACACGTACACATACACACACGTACACACGCACACACACACTTATGCTGAATTACACCCACAGGCAGCGACAACACAAAAAACACGTGTCGACTTGCCTCGCGTTGGCCATTATAAAAGCGGCACGTGCCACAAACACACACACACGCACTCACAGATACTCATACGCACTCACATACACTCACACGCATTTACATACACTCACACACACTCGCATACGCTCACAAACAGAGCAAGTGTCAGGCGCATTGCTCATACGTCCCATTGTACAAACTGCACATAAGTTTATGCTTATTAATTGCTGGCGTTTGGTTTTTTTATTTTGGCCACCTACTTTAGTCAAGGCGTCCTTGCCACACACAGACACACACACATACATACACCTGTAAAACATATATAAGAAACTGCAATTTGTTGTGTTTTTTATAGTTTTTTTTTTAGAGCACGACAAGTTGTGGCAAATTTTCGGCGTGTGCTTGCTCTGGTTTTTTTTTGCCCCTTTTGCACAGCTGCCACATACTCACAAACTTTCTCCCACACACACACAGATGTGCGCCTTATTGTCATGCAGATTACACAAAAGCCACTTAGCGCTTGGAGCCAAGTTGAGCTCATCTCATCTCATCTCAGGTGATGCTGTTCCTGCTGCTGCTGCTGCTTCTCTATGTGTAGCTGCTCATTATTATGCTTATTGGTGTGGCAAACTCATTTCCCTTTTGCCAAATACCATACTATATACCATAGGATACCTTATAGAGTATATCTGCGCTGTATTATCAACTGAATTATCAGTGTATTTAAAATCATTGGCATTGGCATATTGCATGTTTTGAGTATTTACAGACAATAAATTCTAATTGTTATTGACAAACAAATACAAATACATTTTCACAGACACGTGAGTCACGTGCAGATGTACGTGTGACTCCCCTCTTTCAATATATCCCTGTCCCTCTCTCTCTCTCTCTCTCTTTCTCTGTATCGCTCTGTTGATTGAATGTACCATAT
>JBANCZ010003070.1:0-13706 GCA_037040025.1 Sphaerogastrella javana
ACATTTGCTTTTTTTTGTTTTTGTTTTTTTTTTTTTTTTTTTGACTTGAAAAAGATAGGCATTCGTTTCTGCTTTAGTTGAGAAAACACAAACAATAAAGAAAATAAAAAACTATTAAAAACAATAACCGAAATAAACTATAGTTTTTGGAGTTTCGATAAATTTTTTTGTTTTGTTTTGTTTTTTTTTTTTTACTTACACACTAAAAATACAAACATTTCCGCTCGCTTGGGCTGCTGTTACAATGTTGTTGCTGTTATTGTTTTTTTTTTTAAATAGTTTTTTTTTTATTATTTCATTTAGATCTAGGTATATGTTGCTTGTTGTATATATGCACTTAGTTGCGGCAAGTGCCCCGATTTGGCAGCCGACTTTGATTTTCGCTAAGAACTACAATTAATGACTACAGGCTACAACTGCTTAAGTGGTTTTTCTCAGCATTTTCTTTTTCTTTTTTCGTTTTTTTTTTTTGTTTTTTAACAATATTTTTTTTTTGTTTTGCTAATGTTGCTTTGTTACGTTTATTTTCATGAAATTTCTCGTGTGTTGTTTTTGTTGTTGTTGTCATTTTAAATAGTTATTAATAAATAATTAAAATATATATATGATAATAATATATCATATATCTGTATATAATCGCTATCGTTTACTTTTTTAAATATGAGTAGGTATTTTTAATGGAAGTGGGATAACTAGCAGGTGTTGTTAATCTGATTCGGATACGGATTCTGTTGCTGTTGCATTATGCATATATATATGCATATATATGCATATATAACCGAGCATTACTTTGTATGTTTCGTTTGTTGTGATTAGACTAAACATAATGCGAAAATCATAAAACTTTAATACAATATTTTACATATGCTAAACTAATTTGAATATTTATAGATTTTTGCTGTATTCATGTTTATATAATGTATTTATATAAAATTCGCTTTTAATTAAAAAAAAAATGTACAAATTATTTATAATTATTGTTTTGTTGTTGTAGTTTTGCAGTTGGGGTTGTTTCTGTTTGTAGTTATGTGAGGCAACTATGCTTTATAAATACGTTCAAAATAATATCTTCAGTGTATAAGTGCATGTGTATGTGTGTGTTTGATTGTGCACAACAAAACTTACAAAGACCAGAGACGATAGGGGGCCAATAGAGAGTAAGAGCGAGAGAAAGAGAATTGGGAACTGGGCATAATATAACATTAAACTTATTAACTAACTGTACAAATTAAACTCTTGGGGACAATAGACGAGTGCTGTACAACAAAAAAAAAAAAAAATAAAAAAGGAAAGAACATGAATATAGGGATAGGAACAGGAGTAGAATAGGTACGGTACGGTACGGTATGTGGTATAGTATGGTATGGTAAGGGCTCGATTATAGGATATATATATAAATATATATATGTATATAGGACACACGTTGATGTTGTTTGGAAGTAATTGATCCATCGCTCGCGCTCGATCGCTTGCTTTATGATTATCATCTAACCTCACAGTCTTTTTTCAATGGAAGTAAACCGCCAGTGCCATTGTTGTTGTTGTTGTTGTTGTTATTGTTGCCGCTGTTGCTGTTGTTATTATTATTGTTATTGGAATTGCTGTTGCAGGAATTACTAGAACCAGAGGCCGAGCCTGAACCCGAACCAGAGCCGCTAGCCGAGGGAAGCGAGTTGTTGCTGTTGTCATAGTTACCCACATTGACGCACAGCGGTGTCGTGGGTCCCATAACCCCAGTGCCGACGCCCAAAACCAGACCACCCACCACAGACGCACCACTGCCTACACCGGCGCTTTCCGGCAATGATGTGGAGTCATGGACATCGGCACTCTTGCTGGAATCGATTACCAGACAAGGAGGAGATGGTGTGCTCGTATCCTTGCCCAGCAGCGCAGGTGAAGCATTGGCGTTCTGTGAGTGTGGAGTGAAGCTATTGGTAAGTAGCGCCGAGGGTGAGGCATCTACAAGTGGCAACATGGCCAGTTCCGTTGCCGCGGGCGATGCATTGACTGGTGCAGCTGTAGTAGCAGCTGGTGTTGACTCCTTGCTATCAGTTTTTGCGCCAATGACATAGACGCCGCCAGCAGAGACACGCGCGATCTTCAAGCGCAGTGGTGCCTCGATGGGCGGCACGTTGTCATTGTTGCTGGCTGCTGGAGCTGGTGCTCCTGCTGCTGCTGTTGGCTCTGCTTTGCGCTTCCCTATTCGTAGTATGAGCTTTGGTTTCTCACCCGGCGAATCGCTCACCTTGTTCTCAATCAACGTTGTGGTCATGGTAGCATTGACGCCGACTGTCGCGCTGCTGCTGTTGAGCAGTAGCTGCTGTTGCTGCTTCAGACGTTTCTTCTCCTTTTTGTCCTTCTTCGGCTTGTCCTTTTTGTCTTTCTTTGGCTTGACCAGCAACGTCTCATTGTCGCCCACCAGCTCGCGCTTGTTGTTATCCTCACCCTTGTCGAAATCCTGCATTACCTTTTTGCGATAGTTCATAGAATCACGCTTGATCTCCTCTAACGTGGGCATGCTGTAGTTGCTGTTCAATCGCTTCTTCGGTGGACACGCACGACGCGTCATCTCATAGCTGCTGTAGCTGCTGCTCTCCATGTTGACACCGCTCGCATTTGTGTCACTAGCCGCGGGCACTCCACGTAGGATTAACTTCAATTTTGGCGCCTGATGATCATCCTCGCTGCTTTCCAATGTTTTGCTGCGTCCCCTTCGCTTGCCCGCGCTGCTCGCTGCGCCTGTCTTACCGCCATTATCAGTGCTACCCGAACTACAGGCGCTGCGTCTGCGTCCATCATTTCCACCACCTGCAACGCCCGCCGGCAGCATCTGCTCATCCAACAGACCTGCATTGGCGTCCAAAGCACGCAGCTCTCTGCTGCTCGAGTTCTTTTTGAAACGCTTTGACGTCATTTGCTCTTCATCCAGCTCACTGGCATCTGATTTTCTCAGATTATCCAGTGGCAAACTATCCGATGCCGCAGGTAAACCACACGAACTGTCATCGTTCAGCGTATCCTTCTGCACTACATACAGACTGAGCAGTTCTTTCTTTCGCATACGCCGTGAATTGCCGCTTCCGGCGAGGGAGCAGGCAGCTGAGGTGCTTGCCACTGTTGAGGTCAACTGCGACGCCACCGTGGTCTGCACGGCACTTGCCTGTGCAAGGGAACTGGACATGTTGGACATACAGCTGCTGTTGGTTACATTACTGTAGTGCAGATCAGGATATGCGAGAGGTCCCTTGATCTTTAGCTTCAGCTGATTTCTGGCATCGGACAACGAGGCCTTAGTAGTCAACGTAGTTGTATCGGAGTCAATTGACACCTCCTCAGAAGTAGCCTCCAGCGAAGCCTCCATGGCGGCAGGCACCAACTCTGATACGAGCGTTGCAGCGCTGCTGGCTATGCTCGGCGCCGATTGATTCGCCTCTGTGGAATGCAAGGCGCTGTTGAGCAAGGAACTGGGCTGCAAATGATGCTGATGCTGCGGTTGTAGTGTAGATTGTATGCCACTACCCGTGGTAAGCGTGGGCGTTGCGGCTGCTGCTCCAATTGCGGGCTGTTTGATGGGGGAGGTATTGTTGCTGTTGTTGTTGCTGCTGTTGGTGTTTGTGTTGTTGTTGTTGTTTGAATTAACGTTATTGTTATTGTTGCTGCTACTACTACTAGTGCCGGTAGCACGCAGCGCAGACTGAAACTGCCGCTCGTCCTCCTCATCGAATTCACTCAGCGTCTGATCCGCCGTGCCCGAATCGAAGGCGCCTAGCAGGTTGTTCTGATACGCTTCCTGGGATGCCGTGCTGTGTGGCGCCTCGAAGGCCAAGTTGTACGTACGCATATCCACGGGACCAGGCAACACCGGCTGCACTATGGCATGCAGCAGAGGGTTGCTGGACGCCGTTGTTGCACTGGGCGGCGCCTGACTCTGCGACTGTGTCTTGTTCTGACCACGCAGCTTGCAGCTGGCATAGCTAGTCGTGGGCGGGGCACCGGCGCCCGATGCATTCGGTGTGCGCAGCTCAAAGCTTCGTCGACGATCACGCAATGATTGAAGATTCTCCACGCCGGGTCCGGTCAGTTCGTCGTCGTAGTTGTTGAACTCGAAGGGTGTGCCCACCAGATTATTAACTATGTGCGTGTTGCTGCCGTAATCAGCCATTGGCGGCGGTAGCGGCAGTATGGCGCTAGCCGAATTGCCACCACGTCCACGTCCGCGTCCACGACCACGTCCACGTGTGCCGGCCGCAGCGCCACTGCCACGAGGCGCACGTTGACGTAGCTTACCTGTGAGCGTATGCGTGAGCGGATCGTATTTGGGCGGCGGTGCTGTAACTGTTGAAGGTGTGGTCGGCGCTGTGATAGGAGTTGGCGGTGGATGTAGCACGGTTGGTTGTCGAGGAGATTTTCCAGGGGATTTTCCCTGGGGCAGTTGCGGTGATTTGTGCTGTTGTTGTTGATGCTGTTGCTGCTGCTGCTTCAATTGGTGCTTGGAGCTGTTACGTTTGTTAGGCGAGACACTTTCCTTATGCGATGGCATAGACACGGGCACTGGTAGAGGCACAGTTACGGGCACAGGTACTATGGGCACTGGTTCTAGAGGCACAGGCACGGTTTGCACGGCTGCTGGTGTAGGTGGCATCATGGGCGCCATTTGCTCCGCGCAGCTGCTGAGCAATGTGGCTGGGTATGGTGGCATGCTGCCATCCACTGGCGACGTCAGCTGATACTGATGATTCGGTGTCGCAGTTAGACCCATGTTAGGCGTACCATATGCAGAGCCACCATAGGAAGTGGTGGATGGCTGTGGTGTGGTGACCACACCACTATTGCCATACTCGCCAGGTGTGGGTTGTTGTTGCTGCTGCTGCTGCTGCTGCATCATGGCTGCCAGCTGTGGATAGATGTTGCCATTGTACTGACTGTTGGGCGTGCGCTGCTGCTGTTGTGCATGTGTTGGCGTTGTCTGCTGCTGCTGTTGGTGTTGCGGTGTGCTGTTGTACATTGCCATGGCATCGATGCCATTGACCAGTGGCGTGTGACCACCATGACTGCCGTAGGCGCTGTTGTTGCCAGAATTCCCGTTGTTGTTGGCATTGCTGTTGTTGCTGCTGTTGTTGCCGGTGGCAGAAGCAACAGCAGCAGCAGCTGCTGCTACAGCTGCCACTGCTGCTGCTGCTGTCGCCGCACCCGCTCCATAGCTATTAAAGAAGCTCTTATCTAGCTGCTGTGCCAATTGACTTGGCGGCTGATCGTTCGACTCCGAGACAGAGCTGGGCGAGGAGCTGCGTCTGGCTGCAATCAAATCGTTCTCATTCCAACGCTGTAAGCGTCCAAATGGAGACTGCATGCGCGTATTCTCGTCGTAGTCGCTCAGCTTGTTGTTATTGCTGCTGCCAGATAACTGATTGACAGCTCCGGGTGCTTGTGAGGGCAGCTGAGCGCCAGCTGCTGCTCCTGCCGTTACATACCCACCGAGATTATTCTTGACAGCGGCTGCCGCCAAATCCACAAAGTCGGGAGTAGGTGTTGCTGTGGCAGCTGCTGCAGCCACAACAGTTGCCTGATTTCCATTGCTGTTGTTGGACTTGAGCAGTTGCTGCTGCTGATGTTGCTGGTGGGGTGACGCCTTCTCCAAGTAACAGCTAAGCGCCGCTTGCGTTGCTTGATAGTTGACATTGCTGTAGCCCAAACTGTTGTTGCCTGCATTGGTAGTGGGCGTGGCATTGGGCGTATTTGCCAAGCTGTTTGCATAGCTACCGCCACTATTCGCCGTCATCGGTGAATCCTTGATGGTCATTTGACTGGCCACCGAATTTGGCGCCGAATTACTAAATAGACAACTCGACTGCTGCTGCTGCTGCTGTTGTTGTTGCTGTTGGATTTCCTTATGTGCATGTATGAGATCCTCGGGATCCGCTGCACTGTGGAATGGAAAGACGGACGGTATGGCAGGTGTGGGTGGCAACAAATCAATCGAGTCCTTGCCCTCATCTAGCGTTGTCTTCCGCTTCGTTTTGCGCAATTTCTCCAGCAGATTCCGTGTAGCCAGCGCACTATCCTCCTCGGAGATGTGTTTACTACTGCTGTTGCTGTTACCCAGCAGCGTCAATGGACCTGAATTCGGTGGATTCAGCACACTGGCCACACTAGCTGCCAGATTGGAAGCATAATTATTGGCGTACTTGCTGTCTTCCATCTCAAGTATGGTATCCACAATAGGTTGATGCGTGGTATCCATATCTAAAGCACAGGGCACAGGTGGCAGTGACTCTCTGACTGGCGTCACTTGCATTGGAGTGGCAGGTGTCATTTGTTGCAAAGGCTGATGCGTTTCTGCTAAAGGCAGCGAAGGCGGCGTTGGCTGTGGATGCTGCAACTGTTGCTGTTGTTGTTGCTGCTGCTGGTGTTGTTGCTGTTGCTCGCGGGAATTGGAATTCGAGTCGAGTTCTATAATTTCTGGCGGCTCTGGTGGTATTAAAGTCACAGCAGGCGATGATGTTGAAGCAGAATATTTGCTAGCATTGGCCAACAACTCATTCTTACGCTCCTCCTCAAGCTCACGCGCCATTTCCATCTCATTGAGCAGATGTTGTGTGTGATGCGTGTGCTCCTCTTCTTCATCCTCGTCGCGCGTTCTTCTTCGTCGTCGTCTCGAACGCCAGCGGCCAGGACGACGTCGTTCCAGACTTTGATCACTGCCAGCATCATCGGACAGTTCATCATTCGATGGCGTGGGTGTGGGTGAGGCAGGTAGCGGAGCCGCCGGCGGTCGCTCATCAATATCCGCTGATAACTCAGCCAATTTGCTAGCACTAGCGGAGAGTTGTGTATGCATGGGTGCTGTCGTCAGTTCCTCATCAATGTCCATGGGTTGCTCACCAGACTCATTGGTCTCCGCATGCAAAATCTGTTCCGGCTCTGGATCCGGCTCAGGTTGTTTTTCAGGCTCCACTGCTGGAAGAAGTTCCGGTTCATCTAACTTCTCTGGTACTCGTATAGGAATCGGGCTTGGCACGCGCTGCTTAGCCGCTGGCGGTGGTGGCGTTGGCGTGGATATGGGTGTAGGCGTTGCCGTTGGCGTGGGTGTCGCATTATTGAGCTGCTGCTGTTTCTTATCCAACAGCTTATCCAGTGCACTTGTTGTGCGTCCCGTTGCCGCCTTGCGTTGCGCTATCTCATGCTCCAGATTGGGCTGTGACTTTTTGGGTGATTCGGCACGTGACTTGCGCCTGGAGGAGCTGCTGCTTAAATTCGCTGGTTGCTTCTCTGGACTGGATTTGGCATTGGCGATGGGCGTCAACGCGGGAGTTGGAGACGGCGGGCGCGATTTGGAATTGCGTGTGGCACGTTTGGTAATCTCCGGCGGCGTCTGCTTGACCAAGTCATCAGTCAGTGAAGATTTACGACGTTGCGACGCTGATTTAGGCGTGGCTGGCAGCTGTGTTGGCTCCGTTGCTGCTGCCCTTTGCGGTGTTCTCTTTGGCGATTTGTTGGTCGAGTTTTGCCGCGTTCTGCTTGCTAGCGGTGTTAATGGCGGCGGCGGCGGTTTATCCAATGATTTGCGCGGTGAACGCTTTGGCACAGTTGTTGTTGGTGTTGTCGTAGCTGTTGTTGTTGCTGTTGCTGGTGTAGCTGCTGGGACAGGGGTAGTGGTTGTGGTTTGTTTACGCTTGTTATCTGTAGGCGCATCACTGTCACTTTCCGAATCGCTGCCACTGCCGCTGCTGGAGCTATCGCTGTTGCTGCTAGACGAGTTACTGCTACTGTCGCTGTCGCCAGAACTGGAACTGGACAAATTGGGTGCTGCAATTCGTCGTTTCACAGGGGTGGGTAACGTGTCCTCCTTGGAGCGTCGTCGCGGCGCACCACTGAGTTGTGAAGAACGTCTTAGCGGAGTTGTTTGTTGCTTACTTACGGCTGTCGATTTGGTAGTGGGAGTAGTTTTTGTTGCTTCTGCGGCAGATGCTGCTGATGGGGTGGTTGGCGTTGATGATGCAATTATGCTTGCCGCTGCTGAAGTCGCCGCATCATCATTGATAGAGCTCGATTCCTGGGTGGCTTTTAAAAGCGCTGCGCCACTGCTCTTCAGCTGCTCGGCTGCCTTTTTGGCTGCCTGCCGCTGTGGCACATAGGAAACGGCAAAGTTTTGCAGCTTAGCTAGCTCATTGTTTTTGGGCGCGGATGTGGACGTGGTAGTTGCAGCTGCACTTGTAGTGGAAGTCGTTGTGGTGGCCTTCTCCGTGTCTTTATCCTTTTCTTTCTCCTTCTCTTTTTCTTTTTCCTTTTCCTTCTCCTTCTCCTTCTTCTCCTTCTCTTTCTCCTTCTCCTTCTTCTCCTCCTTTTCCTTCTCCTTCTCCTTCTCCTTCTCCTTTTCCTTGTCTTTCTCCTTTTCTTTGGACACCTTAGGTGGTCTACCACGCTTCGATTTTTCCACTGTGGCTGTTGTCTCTCCTGCCGTCTTACCTGTTGCACCTTTCTGTGGCTCCTTCGACCGCGCTTTGTCCACATCAGTCAAACGTACGCTGGCGGCGTCTTTTGTTTTGCTTTTAATAGATCCGCCGCTCGCGCTGGTCTGTAGGCTATCAGGATCACGCAAGCGCTCTGAGACATCTGGCAGCGCCGTAGCCAGATTCGTGGAGATTCGCATATTTTCAGAAGCCTTTTTAGCCGCTTGCCGTTGCGGCACCACCAGTAAATCTGAGACCTGAAAGGGGGGCGTATTGTTCTTGTTGCTGTTGGATTTGTTGTTGCCTTTGGATTTGGTCGATGCTGCATCTGGCATTGTCGGCGCCACCAATGTCGCACCTGGAACAAACTCTTTCATGGCGGCTTTGGTGCGTATCGTCTGCTGATTCTGCGAATCGCTTACATTACTCTCAGCCGCGGCATGTTCTGCCTCCTCGGGCTCATCTGCCGCTGTCGACGTCGAACTATCGGAGTCGGAGTATATGTGATGACCCAGTTTACGATTTGGCCCCATTCGTGCAGCAGTTGCACTTCCAGCGGCTGCATTGGTTGTCGAATTGGAAAGCGTTCCCGCTGTGCTATTGCCAATGGCCGTGTGGGTGCGCGCCTGGCGTTCGGTCGTCGTCTTTAGTGGCAAGAGTTCCTCACTTTCATCGCTCGACAGACTTCCCGCATCTTGTTGCTGCATTTCTTTGTCCATTTGAGCAAGACCACGGGTTGCCGTCGTTGTCGAAGTTCCATTAGTGGACAGTTTTCTTCTTGCTGTTGTTGCACTTGTGGGCGTTGTTGTTGCCGCCGTGATATTCTTTGACTTAGATGCTTGGGGTTTAGCAGGTACTGCTGATTTGTTAGCACGCTCCCGTTGCTTGCCACGCTCCCGTTCGCTTTCTCGTTCCCGTTCACGCTGACGTTGCCGCTGTCGTTCACGGTCGTCTGCCCTTTCATCGCCTTCGTCGTCGCTGGAAGATGTGCAACTGGTGCGTGCATCACCAGACGCCGCAGACGCACGCGCAGCTGCTTCACTTTGCCGACGCTGGCGCTGCTTTTGCCGTTGATCGACACTTCTGGCGTAGGATTGCTTGCGAGATTGCTTGGCGGATGCTGCAGCTGCTGCTGTGGTATTGGATTTGTTGACAAAGCTGCGGTTGCTGTCGCTACCGGAATCACTACCGGATCCACTGGCACTACCGCTGTCGGAGGATGAACTGCTGCTGGCACTGCTGCTACTGCTACCATGCGGCGAGCTGGAATCACCCGATGATGAACTGCCGCTAGACGTAGGGGCGGACGCACCACCAATTGCTGATGAATGCGATTTATGGGATTTATGCTGGCTCGACGACCCCGTCCCTGTCGTCGTTGCCACACCGCTCTTTGAGGCACGCCTCCCCGCACACGGCATCGCCGCAGACGCCGTAGTAGACGCCCGTGGCGAGCCGCGTGGCTTGTTGGCTTTATTGGCCGTTGTGTTTGTTGTTGATGTCGTGTTACCTGTTGGAGCAGCTGTTGCTGCTGAAGTTATTGCACCATTGTTGAGTTTCTTTTTAGGCGAACTCTGTTTGACGGTAGTCGTTGAGGTCTGCCCGGTTGTGATCTGTTTGTTGCGCTTATTGGGCGATTGCGAGGCGCGTCCACGTGCCTGCATCTTACCCATGAGCTGCTCTAGTATATACTCTAAGCTCTGATACTGCGCCGGCACAGTTTGCTGATCCGTTGAGCTATAGAAGCGATCGTACAGCGTTGGTCCATCATTGGCATAGATAATAGCATCTGTATCTAAAATGGGACGCAGCTGCTGTTGCTGCTGCTGTTTGCTGTCTGTTGGCTGTTGCTGCTGCAGTGTCTCATCCAGCACACTTAATTGCTTATAGAATACTTGTTCGCGCAGCTTAAATAACGAACGTGATAGTTTCTCACGCCGACTGACCATATAGCAAAGATTGCGTACACGCTCCAGATCCTGGCGCAGATGTACGACCAGTTTATGATTTTCGAGATCCTGCTGTTCCTGTTTGCGTGCTATCATCTCGACATCCTCGGACTTGGGCGGTATTAGCTCCCGATTGTGTCGAGATTTTCGCTTTAGTTTCCAGTAATTGTATATCGCTATAATCGCATCCTCATCCACATCAAACAAATGACAGCTTATGTCATTAATATTCACATGCTTATCAAATTCCGCCTCCACCTCCTGCAAATCAATGTATAAATAAAGCATATGGCTACCCAAATCTTATAGAAATTACTATTTACATACCTGTAATCGTTGGGCACGCGCCTGATTTCGCTCCTCGGAAGTCATGTCGTTTTTGCGATGATTCTTGCGCCTGCGATGGTCTTCACCTTTGCCACCAGGTGTGTTGCCGCCTTCGCCACCAGCTAGGCCGCTGCTTGAGAATTTATTATTCTTTTGCATGCAACTTGATGCGGACGTATGATGGCTCTTTGCCCCTTCCTTTTTGCCTTTGCTCATGCTGTGTTTTTGGCAATAGGAGCGCAGTTTCACGCCATCTTCGGCATTGCCCTCTTCGATAATGGCACGCATCTCGAGGCCATGCTGGAAAGCACAGGTGACATGGTAAGCAGTCTTGCAGGTTTTCACCGAACACTGTATGCAACTGCCCACACGCTCGCGACAGAGCACACAAATCAATGACCAACGACTTGGCGGAATGCTTGAGATTTTTGTTATTGGCTCCATACGATCAACACAGCCAATGCTCACTTCCGGTATCCAGAGTGCGCATGACACATGCGCCCAATGTTTGCCCGATTTATTTGACTTCATAGCGCCACCTTTGTTCGGACAGAGTACACAATCCGGCTTAATGCCCATGGAGCAAGTGCGACAAAGCCATTGGCCTAATAAGCAAAAGCAATAGATGTTATGTAATTGAATTGTTGAGTAAAGGAATTATAGTTTACCTGATGGAATCGCTGTAATGCCGTAGCAAGCCTGATGCACGCAGATGTTGCAATTATCACAGAATACCATTTCGTTGGCCTCCTCAGAGTCGGGCGAGCGACAAACGTCACATATTACATTTTCATCAAACTCAATGCCTAGACCCTCCTCCTGTTTAAGTATGACCTGAATTTGTTCCCAGCACCTCACCTATTAGGATGATTAATTATTAAATATCCTCAACTTGTATTTGTTTAAAGTATAAACTACCTCCAATTCCTCGATGACTCGCTCGAACTGCGTTTCGTTAATGGGGAAAGCGCCACATTGGGCACGATCGCTATTATAGAGACGCAGCCAGGCTTCATCAATTGGATCAATGTCGTAGGCACATGTGTTCTCCGCCAGGGCAACAACATTCGTGAGGAAGTGCAGATCCGGCGAATAATGTTCGTCTTTGGTGATGCGCAGGAAACGATTTTTTGGACTGAAAAATAAATGTATTACAGAGTTTAGTTTTCAAAGACATTTTTTTGATTTCCTATTCATATCGTAAAAGAAATTGCGTAAGTACTTACAGTTTAAAGTCATGCGCTGGCGATACAATTGGCTCGGACAGCACATATACACACGGCTCTGGCAGCGAATCGGGATTTACAGGGACTTGTACACCCTTCTCCCATTCCTGTTTCCATTGATCAGATACAATTAGATACTCGTAGTTGGCCAATGGCTCCGAGTCTGGCAATTTCATTGCGCTAATGAGATCCTTGCTACATGTTTACAAATTACATAATCATAAATATCATATTAAATATCTAATCTGTTTGCTTTTGTTGTTATTTATTTTAAGCCATACTTACCGATACAATTCAGCTGGCGCTTCTGTTGAGCTTCGATTGTATATGCTCGACATTTTAATATCCGCAACGGAGCGCGCTTGCCACGTGCTATTGCTGCCACCGCTACTGCTGTTGTTATTGCTATTGTTGTTATTGCCCTGCGCTTTACTTTTGCTAGCCGATTTGGCTTTGCTCGGCAGTTTCGATGTCGATTTAGCGGGACATTGCTGCTCCTGTAGCTCCAGCGATGGCCCCGTTCCTGCTGCCGATGCTGTTGCGGTTGACGCTGATGTTGCGGCTAATGTTGATGCTGAACCTGTCGTTGTTGCAGGCGCACCATTGGGTGGACGACCTTTGCGTCGCTTTGTGGGAGGCGGTTGCGGCTCAACATCCTGACGCTGCTGCTGTTGCGGCGGCTGCGGCGGTTGCAGCTGCTGCTGATTACCGCGTTTACCTCTTTGTGACATTTTTCATTGGTGTTGTGTTTTGTGTGTTGATTTTCTTTGTGTTTTGATTTGTTTTCTCGTTCGAGTAACCTCAATTTTGGTTCACTTGTTGTGCTACTTAGACCTCCCGCGTTTGCTGCTAAAGTCTGCCAAATGCGACCTGAAGTTGGAGCAAGGTTATACAAGAAAGTTTCTCAATAATAAATAATTATAGCTTAATTAAATCTTTATACTTACTACATGCTTAAGGCCACAATTGGCGACACCACAACCACACCGCCGGTTGTTGTTGTTGCTGTTGATATCTTGTAATGATGATGTTGTTATTATTATTATTAATTTTATATTGAGTGTTGTTTGTTTTGCAATTGTTGTTGTTATTGTTGTTGTTTCTGTGCTGCTGCTGCTGCCGCCCGTTTAGCATGGACGCCGCTGCCGCTGCACCAGCACTTTTCCCGAGTAGCGCCGCCACTTTGCAGTCTGTGCCGTGCACTGCTCTATAAGCAATATAGCGCGCTCTGCCCCCGATCCCCGATCTACCCCTGCACCCACTATTATTTTCGTTGGTCGTTCTCCTCGTTTGATTGTTTTTTGTTTTTGCACGCACTTTGTGTGTGTTCACTGTTTTTATTGCTTTTCATTCACTCTGTTTTCCTTGCCTCTTCAATATTGTTGCGCACTGTTGAAAAATAAATGCAATTAATTCATATTTCTAATTACGAATTGATAGATTTGGACATTTGCAAATTTTATTCTACATTTTCTGTGCATTTTTCGTCACAAAAAATACACAAAAAAAAAATAAAAAGTGGAAACTAGCAGTAAAGGAAAATAGAAAATCGTTATTCGTAAACAAAAGCTGGCTACTGTGTAACGCAATGAACCAAATGCCATCCCAAAAAAAAAAACTCCATCTATCTCGCACGCTCGTTTTAAGGGCGCGCACTTTTATCGCATAGGTGCGAAAGAGATGCAGGTGGCCTGTGTGTTACAGCCACCAGCTTTTGTGCGAATATGTTTCTTCCGCTCATGCTCTCCCCC
>JBANCZ010003071.1:0-13703 GCA_037040025.1 Sphaerogastrella javana
GCGGAGGCCTTTACAGGTCACCTCTACGAGGCCTTCTAGCCATTTGGCACCTGCTCGGTGGCGGAGGTGGCAGCCACGTTAGAGGCCCTAGAGCAGCCCGGCACTGATGAAATCCCGTTGGACCCTGTCACAGTTAAGGAGGTGGAGCAGGAGATCCACAGGTTTAATAACAAGACGTCGCCTGGGATCGACGCGCTGGCAATCAAGCTGCTCCCTCCTCCATGCACACAGCTTCTCACGAACACTTTCAACGGATGCTTCCAGATCGGACACTTCCCCTCAGCCTGGAAACGAGCACAAGTGATCTTGATTCCCAAGCCTGGAAAGCCTGAATCCAATCTCGTCTCCTATCGTCCGATAAGCTTGCTGGCGATACTCTCCAAAATATTCAAAAGAGTCTTTTTGCGTAGAGTATTGCCAGTACTAGACGAGGCTGGTTCGATCCCAGATCACCAGTTTGGCTTCAGGCTCTCCAACTCCACGTTAGAGCAATGCCACCGCTAGATCGAGAGGATCTTGGAGGCATTCTAGGAAAAGAAGTACTGCTGTTCCGTCATGCTTGGCGTCAAGCAGGCGTTTAACAGGGTCTGGCACCCGGGTCTGCTCTACAAGATCAAGCAGCAACTCCCCCACGCCCACTTCCTGCTGCTTCGATCTAACCTGCAAGGCCGCAGCTTCGTCGTTAGATGCGGCATCGCATACTCGGAGGAAAAGGAGGTCAGGGCTGGAGTACCACAGTCGTTGGGCCACTTGATTGTACTGCCGTTTAGTAACATACATCAACGTCCAGAAATATAAATATTAAAATATTAAAAGATCGAAAACGTGTGAAACGAGTAAAGCGAGGTATAGGTGTACGCTCAACACACAAATTACTGTGCTGATGATTATTGGTAATTATCTATTTTCAGATAGCTCAAGTTTATATGTATGATTCTTTAATAATCTAACTTGCTTATTTTATTGTTTTATCTTATCTTATCTTATCTTCTTATAATGCGCACGCACCTAAGGAAATCGACAGTACCATGGAAGAGACAGAGCAGAGAAGTATGTTTGAGAGCGAACCCATTGAAACTTTATACAAGAATCCTACAATTCGGATTCGAAAAGTTAGATCTAGTGATTTAGTAAGTATTCCTTTGGATCAGGATTGGAGTAAGCGTTGGTGCACTTTACCGAAGCGTTACGAGGAATTATACGCGAAACGGATTGAAGAATTTGAAACACGGGACAGTGATGTCTATGTGGTAACTTTCATGAAAAGTGGCACTACTTGGATGCAGGAGTTAACGTGGTTGTTGATTAATCAGCTAGATTATGAGCGGGCTAACAGTGAATACGTATTCAGGCGAAGTCCATTCCTAGAGTGATTATAAATCAGTAATTAATAGTTAACTATAAGAAAATAATATTTTTTACTTTTTAGATACGATTCAATAAGAATCGGGCTGCCTGTGGATTCTATAGATTTCTGTAATAACATGCAGGATCCTCGTCT
Source organism: Sphaerogastrella javana (assembly GCA_037040025.1). Taxonomy (NCBI): domain Eukaryota; kingdom Metazoa; phylum Arthropoda; class Insecta; order Diptera; family Drosophilidae; genus Sphaerogastrella; species Sphaerogastrella javana. The sequence goes on from JBANCZ010003071.1 coordinate 1,502, forward strand.
GATTAAATCTCATCTACCTGCTCAATTTTTGCCACGTCAAATTTGGCAGAAAAGACGGAAGATTATTTACGTAATTCGAAATCCAAAGGATGTTGTAGTGTCTTGTTATCATTTTTTATCTGGAGCAGGACATTGGCAAGGAAATTTGAATGACCTTGTTGAGGAGTTTATAACCAATAAGAGTATTTTCGGGCCGTTTTGGTCACATGTTGTTGACTTTTGGAGAATGCGAAATGAACCTAACATATTCTTTGTGACCTATGAAGAAATGAAGAGAGATCTCAGAACTGTAATTGAGAAACTCTGTAAGTTTTTGAATGTAGAAGATGTGGGAGATCAGAATATGGAAAAGTTACTAAATCACTTATCTTTTGAGAGTATGAAAAGTAAGTTAAATTTTAAAATGGATTACATAGATAGTTTAATAAGTGTGTTTGGATCCTTTTCAGATAGCAAGTTTGGTAATGTAACGGGCTTGTTGAAGCAGACTCACAGTGTTGCTAGTGACTTTGAGTATGTTTACACTATTATATTGAATATATTTCCGATAGAAATCAAATCTTAAATTTTAATATTGATATTAGATTTATGCGTCGTGGAGTCGTTGGTGGTTACAAAGACGAATTAAGTTTGGACCAAATACAAAAATTGGATAAATGGACGCATGAATCCTTAAAGGAATATAGCATTTCTGAATCAGATATATTTGGAAAAGTATAATGAATTGGACATATTTGGCAAAATATAAATAGTAGGATTCGAATTGAATTCAAAATATGAACTGGTAAATTTAGCCAAATGTAATTAAAATATCCAACAGAAAGGAAGATAACACAAGACCCCTGGTTTCAGATACAATACCAGCTTTTTAATAAACTATACGTAAATATATTATGGGATATCCGTTTTTGCATTTCAAATACATTTGAACAACTTACACGTGCACTTTTAATATTATGCTAAGCAAACTTTATTTCAAATATAAATTTTATAATTTATGTAGGAATATGTAATTTATGTATAGGATAAATTACGCAGGGTTTCATCTACAATGTTGATGTTGTTTTGAGGCATCTATTCTAGGATAAAGTACACTTTCAACATGAAAATTACATCTTATCTATCACTTTATAAAACTTCAGTAAAAATTCAGTGAAAAATTCAACAGTTCCGTAAATTAATTTGAACCTAATATGTTTGAAAGTAACCCCATCTAAACTCTTTCCAAGCATCTCTTAATTCGGATGCATAACGTTAAATCGAATAATTTAGCGATTGGTGCTCTTTACCAAGGCGATACCAGAAATTATGCACAGTTCGTGTTGAAGCTTTTGTAACACTGACGAGCGATGTTTATCTGGTAACTTTCTTGATAAGTGGCATCACCTGAATCCTGGAATTGACCTGTCTATCACTCAATCAGTTGAAAATCGAAATCGATTCTTAGAGTGAACAACAATGCATTTCATACTGATAGAAATTCCCTTGAATTAAAAAAAATTATTTATTTTAAGGTACACTCCAGTAAACCCAAGGCTGACGGAGTATTTTTTTGAATAATGCAATATCTTGGAAGCTCCAAGGTATGTTGCGTATATGCAAGAGCGGGCATGAGAGGGTTAAGACGCATCTGACAGCTCAATTCCTGACTTCTGAACATTGACGAAGAAACCGTAGGATAATCAACGTGGCCCGCAATCCAAAGGAGGTTGTTATAATTTTTGCTATCAATTTTCAATGGGAATTGGAGTTTGGCATGGTGATTTGGATGATTACATTGAAGAGTTTACGGAAAATAAGAGTATATTATCATCTTTTGGAGAATGCAAAAGGATATGATATTAAGGAAATAAAAAGTATGTGATATATTAGGTATAAAAATATAAAATCCTCAAAAAGTGGTCGATTAAGTTTTGTAATACATTTTGGTTTTATGGTTTTCACTTATGTTAAAGATTGTTAAAAATTGTTTTATTCAGAATTATGCGTGATACCGTAGGAATCTACAAAGATGAAATCAATGCAGATCAAATTAAGAAAATTAATGTGTGGACCAACAATTTTTTTAATTGAATATGGATATAAATCAGACATATACGATGAGAAATGAGAACTTTTGTTGTTAAATTAGAGTGAAGAGCTTGAGCACAATATCATAGAAAGAGGAGAGAATTATATAAGATTAAATAGAAATACTTAATACGTTTCTTAGCTTTACCGAACTCTGCTAATAAACTTTCACAAAAACAAAATTGAAGCTGATATTGATGTTGTATAAGACTTTACTCTTGCTCTTGGACTTGTTGTGGTTTACTCAGTCTTGATCGAAGCGCACACGATTTAAGTCGCAACATGTCTGTTTGTCTTCGTCTTTATGTGTTCAATATAGCTATAGAGCAATAATGTTTGGCCGTGAATTATTTCATAAACATAGAAAAACAATTTTATCACTATTGTTGTGCGCTGTAGTAAGCAATATTATCATATATCTCTACATAACTGGAAGAATAACAAAGACAAACGATAGACACTTTAACCAAGAGCAAAGCCATGCGCGCAATCATCTGGCTGCGAGTACTGAGTCTTTGGTTATAGACGGATTGGGAGCAATGGGTCGACCGGCAAGTGGCAGCTGGACCAGGGCACAGCGTTTGGCAATGGAGAGAAGTCAGCGCGAAACGGGTTATAACGCTTGGCTCTCAGATCGTATAACAGCTGAGCGCACGCTCTACGATATGCGGCATCGCAGGTGAGTCAACGCAAGAGAGATAGAATTAGTATAAGAGTTTCTCAAATCTAGTCAACGTTTGCTCTTTAAAGCTGCAAAAAGCTCAAGTACCCGATGGAAAAGCTGCCAACGATCAGCGTGATTATCAGCCAGCACAATGAACTGCCAAGCGTGCTTCTGAGAACGCTAACCAGCGTGAGAAAGCGTACCCCTGCGAGATTACTGAGAGAGATTATTCTGGTAGATGATGGTAGTGACCTGCAAACAGATAACTTTATACAAAGTTTGCGGGATGAATTCAAGCAGCTACTGGTAGTGAAAAGACTTCCCAAGCAACTGGGTTTAATGCAAGGACGATTGGCTGGCGCCAAACGGGCAAAAGCGAAGGTGCTAGTCTTTCTGGATGCCCATGTGGAGGTGACACGTGGTTGGTTGCCACCACTGCTAGCTCCGCTGATCGAAGAGATTAGAACCTGCACCACGCCCGTTGTGGATACCATAGATTACGAGACGTTTGCCTATAAGCGAGGCACACCAGCCCGTGGATTCTTCAACTGGGACTTTAACTATGTGCAGCTGCCGTTGCTGGAGGAGGAGCAGCAGGCCTTGCCGGCACCACATGACAATCCAATAATGAATGGCGGACTCTTTGCCATAGAACGTGATTGGTTCTTTGAGCTGGGCGGCTACGATGAGGGACTTCGCATTTGGGGAGCGGAACAGTTTGAGCTGAGCCTCAAAATATGGCTGTGTGGCGGTCGTTTGCTTGAGGTTCCCTGCTCTCGAGTGGGTCATCTGTACAGGAGTGCCGATTTCCATGTGAATTATACAAAATCTGAGGCCGAAATACAGGCGGTAGGAAGGGTAAGTTTCAAGTGGTGAATTTGTAGATATGAACTGATTGAAATCTTATGCAGAACTATAGACGCGTGGCAGAGGTATGGTTAGACGAATACAAGGATAAATTGTATGAAAATATGCCTCATTTGACCCATATCAAGGTGGGTTCTTTGCGCAAGCAGAAGGAGCTACGTAACCGTTTGAAATGTAAGCCGTTCAAATGGTTTCTGGAAAACTTAGCTAAAGATTTATTAAAGGCATATCCGCTTGAGGAACCTTTAGACTATGCTTTTGGCACTATAGAAAGTTTAGCTTTGCCGAATCTGTGCCTTCAGCAAAACAAAACCTCAGCTCATCCACATCTTGCGCCGTGTGATCCGGATCCCCTGTATCCTAAAGAGCAGCAACACTGGACAATGGGTTATTTCCATGATCTACATACTCGTTCCCACTGTCTGGAAGTACAGAAGCCCAATCCACAGGCTGAGGTCTGGCTGTGGCAATGTCATCATAAGGCGGGCAATCAATTTTGGTTCTACGACTCAAACTCGGGTCAAATTATCCACGGAGACAGTCAGTCACTATGCCTGGAGGCTCAAGTGGAAACACGTGGAATTGTTGTAAATTCTTGCGATATGGCGAATTTGAAGCAACAGTGGAGTTTCGGGTTTGTTAACGAAAGGCTGCTTGAAGACTTCTGGAATGATGTTCCTCGAAAAGTAAAAAAAAAATAAAAGAATTCCAGATTATATTTTTCGATAAAAATTTAATATGTAAAAGAAATAATTTATTGTTTTGTAAGGAACTCTATAATATAGCAATTTTATAAATGAGTTTTGTGTTCATTGATTAACAATAAGATAATTATTAACTTTTTCAATATGATTTCATAATCATAATAATAATGCATAATCATTTCTGTACAATAACGTCTGGCAGTGTTTCCTTCCACGTATTTACCAGGGGCATACCATAATTTCGCACCTTATATGTTAAGTAATACAGATTGTACACATTCGGCATATATTCAATATGGGAGGAAATAAAGCGCGATGAGGCTGACACAATCAACTGGAAGTTAAATTAAATATTGACATTTAGGTTACTCAATAATTAGATCTCGGCAGTAATTACATAAATTTTAATAATAATTTTAATATTAATAGTACTTACATTTGGCACATCGTAGAAGGATCGATCCAGAAAATATTTCTGCTGCTCTAGAGATGCATTCAGTTGATTTCCCATATGATCCTTTAACTCAAAGGGCAAAAATCGATGACGTTCCAAGCGATCGCGACTATCGCCAGCTGTGACATTTACATTACTTAGGCACCGATGAAATTCTTCCATTGCATCATTTCCCATATCCTTTGAGCTGCAGAACGTTTCATTGGACAGCGCCGTTAAAACAAATTCTCTAAGAGTGGCACTGCTGAAGACGATGCCCGCACGATCATACATATAAGTCTGAAGAAGATATACATTTTCAGAATGTTATAGAGAGTGTGTGCATTAAGGATTGATTCATGATAGAAAGTATATCAGCTTTTAGAGTTTCAGAGAGATGAACAACTGAACTATAGGCTAAAGGAAAGAGGTTAAAGTACTTGATTCAGTGAATGTAATTACCTGATTCGCAGCAGAAAACAATTTGCATCCAAAGTATATGAGCTCTTCGAAACTGTATGATTTCAACATCAGTCTCAGATTTTCTACTATTACAAAACTGCAGTAAAAAGATTACAATCTTTCAAACCCCTACAAAGGTATTATGTTAGCAAGTATTACTTATCATCGTTTGCATAGAGAAACCAATCGCCCTCATCAAAGTGATATCTGTAGACGTACTCTAGGTGCGCTCTTAACCTTTTCCACTTATCCGAGAGGGTCACAAATACGGCGGGTTCCAGCTCCTCGTGAGAATCATCGCTGACAAAGAGATGGTGATCACAGTGTTTGGCCCAGGTACGCTTGACGTGTACGGCCGTAGAGCTGTGTCGAAATCCATAGGTTGAGATGATGCAGAAGATTCGAGGTTCAGGTGCAGAAGGTGTTTCGATTTCCTGCTTGTGCAGTGACCAGGTGACGAAGAGGTAGATCATGAAGAGCCCTGTAAGTTTACAGAGAGCACAGCATATGATGGCAGGGAAGGTGCTGCACGGATTGAGTATGCTGATTTTGCTCTTGCCCCAGCGAAAGTAGCGTCGCGTGTTTAGTACCCGTCCCATTCTTAAATCGAAACTGAAATCATAGACTCGTTCTAAGACGAGAATGATGATAATGACGGTTCTCGCTTCTTCACGCTTACAATTTAATTATATTGAGTGCTTTTGTCTGTCTCCCAACCGTTGATGCCTCGTGCTTCTCTTGATTGGTTCGCCGCATACAAATTGCCTTTTTCAATTAGAATTATTAACTCACCTGGCGAATGGTGGCAAGTCTTCAAAGTCTTCTTCTTGTTCTTTTCACTGCTGTTGTTGCCATTGTTGTTGTTGTCCAATTTGAAGCTGATGCAAAACTTTGCCTCACGCTTCGTTTGCAGTTTGAAATTGAGAATTGACAAGTGAAGTTGTAGCTAGGGAGGGGGCTGGTAAAGAAGCAAACACTGCCAAAGGCAAAACACTCGCAACTACAGACGGCCCCGAGGATAGTTATTGTCAGTGACCAACAGAAGCCACATTTGGCAAGGGGGTGCGGAATAGCGGGAAAGCTTTTAAATGTTGCATACAAAATGTGGTTAATAGACTGAGGAGTAGCTCTGGGAGGTGTTAAATGACGAAAGTGGGAAGGGGTCATAGACGAATCAACAAAGTGACGACTAAAAGGCGAAGTTGTTGAAAGAGTTAGGCAGGACTTTACCAATAGATATTGAATATGCTTAATACATTAAATATTTTATTTGGATTCGAAAATTGAAATGAAATTCTGTATAATTTTCAAAATACAATATCTCTAACTATTTGTGTATATTAATTTGTCTAAGTCGAGTTCGTTCGAAAGAAATCGTTGAGTCCCAAGTAGAATGTCAAGATTTGCGTACAAAATCCTAAGAAAAATCAATAATAGAACAACATCACTCAACTATTGTTTGTTATTTTGTGACAAAACATGAAAGAGAGACACACTTACATAATAACATATGCGACAGTTTAGAAGAAAATGTCAAAAAAAAAAAGAAAAAAAAAACAATTTCAGCAAAAACGACATCAAAAAAGAAATAACTAAATAAGTCCAACAAAGGTAATCGATATACCTTCGTATGGGGCATTAATGTCTCAGTTTACGTGCTCAAATTACCAGATGAGTTGTCATTGTGGACCTAACAGGTTGATAAACAAAAGATCTCACAAACTCTCTCTCTCTCGGTAGAGCGGGACGAGAGGTAATGTAAAAAAGGTACAGGAAGCTGAAGAAGAATAATAAAAAGCGCAATATTGTATACGTTCAGCCTTTTCCCTTATGAGCCAAAGAGATATATCCCACAGAAAATCCCAAACACAGGAGAAAACGGAGAGGCTGAGAGTCGGATTCTGTGGCAGTTGCTGTTGCAGTTGCAGTTGCAGGCATGATGCAACAATGACACTTTGCAGCAGTTGCCACAAAACGGAAGTAATTTCGCACACACAAAAGGCATGAGAAAACTGAGATCCGAGCAAGAGACACAAAGGGACTTGGAGTCATATGCGCCTCATTGATGAACACGTATCTCAATCAATGTGTGTACATCTCTAAATATGTGTGTGTAATATGTGGTGTACGATGTGGAGTGTGTGATGTGGGCTGAGATTTGTGGCTTGAGTTATGTGAGAAACTGCTGAGATAAGTAGTTAGATGATAGATGATATGTGGGTTACCAGGAAGTATATACTATATGTAAAAGTAGCAGCTGAAGCAGGAAAATGCCACACAACAATTACGAATAATATGTAAAAGAGATCTTAAATTTCTGTTCAATAGGTATATTTTCCTTTCCTTTTATATACTTCAATTCCATTGAAGTGATCGTACGTAATTCTACAAATCATAAGGGTAAACTTTTCACTTGATTTGGAGCTTGATAATCTCGAGTATCAATAATAAATGAATGACTGACTGATCAGTTGTACATACGAAAGACCTCGAAAATATATTGAAAATTTAAATAAGAGTTATGCATACAATTGCCATTTACGAAAACAGTGACAACAGGTTGAAGATCGTAAGACCGTAAGATCCAACAGATCCGACAGATCCGTATTTGATTGAATGGACAGCCCAATGTAAACAATGCGAAGATCAAGCCGCAAATGTGCGCAGTAAACAAACAAATAAACGAACAAACTAACAAAATAATAAATACCTAAAACAAACTAGAGATAATATATGACAAAGCAAAAAAAAAAAAAAAAAAAAAAAAAAGCAAAAACCAAAGGAAAAGGAGAAGCAACCGAAAATCAACAAGCAAAACGCGAACATGAAAACAACGTCTATGTTTAAAGAATCACTCTCCCTCTCTCTCTCTCTCTTTTCTTTCACTCTCTCGCTCACTCTGCTGTCTGTTATTCTACCTCTGTGTTGATTTATTTGCCAAATAATTGTAGATAATGTCGATAAGGTGAGGTGCTATACATAACATGTTCGATGATGTTTTTTCTTCGGTTCTCTATGCCATCTAACAAGCAAACTCAAACCTGTTTGAGTTGTGAGAACCTTCTGAGTTCAAGTTAAGTCTCTCCAGTATTTGTTCACTTCTAATGGATATAACTAATTAAATTTGCACTGAGATCTCCGTATAAGCTGTTCGATTTGTGAGCATTAATATACTCGCTTGAATAGTTGGTAATATTTCAATTGAATGTCGACAGTGTCGAACAGGCTGTCTCATTTCAAGGCCCATTAAATATGACTCTCACTTTCAATTCTCCACTCGAACTCGTTCTCTTTGAGTGCTGACATCGGTTGTAATAAATTTCCAATTATGCATGTCGCCATAAATTAAATGAAAACTTCCCAAAAACTTAATTGACCCTTTCACAGCCACTAAACTATAAAGTATTCAATATGAATAAAAGACAAACAAAACTATTGACAGCGATAAGCCCTCAGTGTTATGACGTATATTATAATATACTATGTAAGTTTAATCTATGCTTCTGACTCGTAATTCGATTAGCGCTCTATACGTAAATCATACAAGTATATACTATGCCAAAGGGTATATTTGAACTGAAAACACGCAAAAAAAAAAAATTATATATAAATAAATTGTATTTCATTTATTCTACTGAATGTTTTTTCTGATTGGTGCTTCGCAAAAATATTGTCCGCTTATTTAATTTCATTTTCACTTAATTAAATAAAAATAAAAAATTGTTTTTGATTTGATTTTATATTTGTTGCCATTGCTGAAATTTATTGATATACAAATTGAGTATGAATATCTATGAAATTTATTCATGTTTCATGCATTGAGATTAATTGTGTTGATCTCGAATTGTGCCAACTCAAATGTAGAATTTATAATGCTACCATCACACTATCAAGCTAATACTAACAGAGACTATGTAAATTTCATTTGTCTATCAATGACTTGGACTTGAAAAAATCTTTGGTTTCAGTTTTTCCTTCACAAAGAGTTAACGAAATTTGTACCAATTATGAAGCCAACAACTCCCCGGAGTGCAATTGGTTAGAGAATATTTGAGTATAGTATGTGTCCATTATATCATATATACTGAAATATTAAAGTTTTTAAGATAAGTCAAACTAATGACCTGGCTCGAATACTCAAGCACAACCTTTTCAAATAAATTTGCATATTGATCACGTGGTTAGTATGTACTAGTATGTATGTAAGATTATAATTTACAGTTAGACCAGCATAATATGTTAGACAAAGAAACTGCTGCAGTTGGGTATATTATGCTACTATATATATATATAGAGATGTTGTTCTTGTAACTCTATGACAACAAAAGGCAGGCAGGCTCTCTAAAGATACCAAGATACTTCCTTTCTGCCGTGGCGCAGTTGATAAAAGGGAAACTCTGGTTGCATGCCAAACCACAAAGTGCCAAAGGAAGCGAAAGAAAATCGAGAAACAGATGAGATGATTTCTAGAGAGGGGGGAGAGAGACAGAGTAGAGAACACAACATTGCAGGAGAGAATGAAAACTGAACGGAACCTGAGTGTCACAGAGACCCATAGCCAGCGGTTGATAACTTTATCAATGGAAAGTCGAATACAACAGAGTAGGGTGCGGGGCGGGGCAGGCGAGAAAAGCAGCACATAAAGAACTAAAACGAATGTTTTGAATGTCATAACAATAAGCGATAAAAATAATACAAACGCATAACATAGCGTGAGAGGCTCACGGACGGACAGATTTCGAGATAGAGCGCCGTAGGGTTATAGAGAACGGAATTTATGACTGCAACATTTTAAATTAAATTATGAAAATTATAGACTAAAAGTCTCAGCCTTATATGAGATCTCCATGGACAATATCATATACATATTCTACATATACAACGCTATAAGATAGTTTATGTTTCATAATAATATTATTTAAAGTATATATACATATATATGTATATAATATTTAAAATTGTACTAGACAATAAAGCGCCTATAAATAGTTGCAAATATAATAATTAAAACAATTTTCGACATTCCAATCCTATAAGTTAAAGGAACTTCCAATAAGAAAGTAATGTAGAGTAAAACATTTCCCGGAAGCAATTGTTTTATTTACGTAAAGTAGAGCATTAAGAAAATCGTATTTTACGTGAAATCTCAACCTCAAGTAGATCCACTATTTCCTTACTTAGTTCGTTGGATTATCTAAACAATGTATGAGCAATGGAGCATATAGTTAATATACTTACGGAAGTTTAGACAACTGCGATATCCATATGAAACCGGATTCTCTTTATGGCTGAGTAATTCTTTTAATTTTTAATCAATTTTTCGCTAAAGGTGCTTCAAACATTGTTAGGAGCATCTTATTATATGAGCATCTTATATATGATAGTACTAGGTTGTTGTGTAGATAATATATAAAAGTTTTCATTATTATTTACTTGAATCAGGTTTCGAATCACATTACTTTCTTGATGGCCAAGTGACCAATGACAACTCAAAGTTTAAATAAATTTACAATTTAATTAATTAAATTTTATCGATTATTTTTACTCAGTATCGAGATATCGCTAACGTTTCCCCGTGTAAATCCAATTTGTAAGTTAATGGAGTTCATTGATATAATCGATTTAACAGCGCTTTGAACGCCAATATGTAATTGACTGATGTTGTGTTGGGGATTTGATGTTAAATTAGATATTTAGTTGGAATAGAGTAACAGTTTCATAATAAAATAAAAAAAAAGTTAAATTTATGTCAACGTCTAATCCTTGGTTTTTTATGTGCTGCTTAAACTAATCCAAATATTGTCACAACAAACGCGCATTTAAAGCACTACAAATAGCCGCAATTAGGACCATAAAATGCAAATACCCATTCTAAAACTTCAGCTCCAACTAGCAACTCAGCATCTCTCTCCCTCTATCTCCTTCACCGTCTCTGTCTCTATGCGCATCAGACTTTAATGTGATTCCCTTGAAGTCCCAAAGTTAACAGAACAACAACTAAAGCCATAACAAACAACAACCTGATGCTCCAATCCAATTCGAGTCCAATCCTATGCCAGCGAAGCCAAGCCGAGCCAAGTTAAACAAACATTAAGTTACAAAATAAAATCTTTGGCCCATAAAATTTAAACACAGCCAAATACGCAGGAAACCCCCAGAACATGATAAAAAGACGACACAACGACGAAAGAGAGAGCGAGTGATAAAGAGAGAGAGAGAGAGAGATATAGGAGGCTGAGCGGGTGCATGCAACACGTTAATCTTATGCAGCGCGCGCTCAGCTTATCAGAAAACAGGCAACAAGCAACGATGGTGAGAGGATTGGGAACGGGAGACGGTACAGAGCCAAAAAACCTGCAGGCAACCTACTTAATATGTGCATGTATCTCCATTTCTCTATCTTCCCTGGTAAATGTATCTGTATCTGCATCGGTATCTGTGTCTACAGAATATATATCTGTATCTGTAACTGCTGCTGCTGCAGCTCCCTTTGCTCATTCCGTCTACTGCGCTTTGATGTCTTTGCTGATGCTAGAGCCGAGATAGGAACAGTTAGTAAAAGCAGTTAACCCTTCGCCTGTTGCGCTGCATCAAACATTTTGTTCTGTTCAGTTCCCGGTTTTATGATTTCGGCTTAGATATTATACCTTTAACTTCAGACACATCGAACTTTTATTTGCATTTTGTTTTTAGTCTTTGGTGTTGCTTGAATTCTTAGAAATAGTATTTCGTTTGCTTTTAGTAAATATAAAAATATCCAACAAGAATAGTATTTTTGGAGCAGAATAATATTTCCGGTGTTATATGGATTTTCGAAGCAGTATAGTATTTTCCGTGCTGCATAGTTTTATCGACTATCGATTTTGATAATTAAAATTGATAATCGATATCATTAATCGATAATTAATATCGGTAATCAATATAAAAGTAGGTGTGTAATGAAATTTAGCACACTTGTGCCAAAGCACAACACTATATCGCCAAAAATGCGCCTGTTATACC
>JBANCZ010003072.1:0-13703 GCA_037040025.1 Sphaerogastrella javana
GATTTTTCCATATACAAATTATTTTTTACCGTGTAGAATGAGGTATAGGTGCACTTGCAGCTGCAGCATACACCATCAAAATTTTTTGGTGGCCAAAAAAGAAGCGAAAAAAAGAGGCAGAAGTAGGCGTTGCAGACCCCACAAAGTATATATATTCTCGATCAGGAAGGGATGCACAGTCGATTGAGCCGAAATTTACACCCTCTCCTTACCAAATTTCGCCGTTTAAAAGCAAAAATCGATCCCGATACTCGATTTTGGCGATTTTGTCCGGACAGCCGGACATGGCTGGATCGACTCGGCTGCTCGTCCTGATCGAGAATATATATACTTTGTGGGGTCTGCCACGGCCCCTTTCTCGATTTTACACGATTTTCAAAAAATTTAAATTGACCGCGCAACGCTGTCATAGCAATCAGCATTGTTACGTATGCAGAACAGCTGTTGACTAGTCAAGAAGCGCGCATGTCCAACCAGGTGGCAACGCTGCGCATACAAAAATGGCGGCAATCGTAGGAAGGAATCAAATCTAAAAAAAATTAAATCTTTGCGCTGCTCAAGCATTGAAACAAAACATTGCAAATGTTTGTACGGGAAAGTAATTTTATTTGTTTAGTTCTCAGTTGCGACGTTTAACATGTATGTAAATAAATTGCACAAACTGTTGTCCCGGTTGTCCCGCAGCACTAACAATGCAGTTCAAACAGTTTCTGTTATTTCATTTATATGTTGCATTGGGCAAATCTTTTAAAGCATAATACGCATACATATTTTTCGTTTTTAATGTTTTTCGAAAGCATTTTTGATTGCTGTTTTCAATACGCACACTTCAGTCTAACAGTTAATAGGGCCTTATGCTGTGGGAACACCCTAAACTCTCACCTTGCCTTGGTTTTTTATTGATGCTGTCAGAGTTACATTATTTTGTTTTTACAAGTTTTTTTTTATAAATAGTTTGTAACTTTTAAAGTTAGTTTTTTATTAGGTTGGTATCTTTACATGTTTGCTATGCAATAAACATATATAACATCGTATATTTCTATTATGTATATTTTCAATTTGTTGTTTCTTGTTTTTGTTTATCGTTTAACGTTTTGCCTTGAGGTAGCTGTGTTTTATCTCCTGTCGTCGTCGTCGATTTCTCCACTTTCTCGCTCTCTTTCTCCAATTTATACTTATTATCGTAAGGTGCTTGGTTGTCCCTGATATACAAAGTACACATATTTCTATGCTATTTGGTGTGAATCAGTTGTATTGGCTAGTTGTCTGTAAATTTTCATTTTATTTTATTAAATATAATTTAATTTTTATTTTCATTATTATTTTGATGATAAAGACAATCCAATGGGAACTTCTTGATTGTTGCCTAATTTCGAAAAAATAAATTCAAAACAAAAGTCAAACATAAAAATTAACTAAATTTTATTATATAATTTTTATTTTGTATATTAAATATATATATATTGTTATTGTGTATATCGTATAGTGTATATTATGCATTAAAACACCAAATAATCGTAAAATAAATCGCTTTAAATTGGAAAAAATTTAACAGAAAACCGCATAGGCATATAGGCATATTAACAGAATTTGATACAAAATCATAATTTCAATAGCAAATCAAATATGAATATGAATCATAATGTATATTTGTTCAGTATGCATAGGGGATTTCTAGGATGCAATGGTTATGGTACGGGTTGTTGTTGTTCTTGTTGTTGTTGTTACTGTTGTTGAGGCAAGAGATTCGGCTAGACTCTACGCTCAGCTACTGTAAAAGTCTTATGGTAAAATCGAAAATTGACTAGAAACTTAAAAAAAAAAAAAAAATGGCTCAACTGATTCGAGGAACTGTTTAGTTTGTCTATCTGTTCGTCTATTACCCCCCGCTGTACATGCCTGAACATGAGTCGTACAAAAGAGAAAAAACGAAAAAAATATAAGGAAAATCAAAAGTGTCAATAAACGAAAATTCTGTTCACATTATATCATCAACATTTTGGTTATCACTTGCTCTTCTTATAACATAAGACTAACAACTATCTTTGGGATTCTTTCTTTCCTTTCCTACTCTTCTTTCATTTTCTGGCTTTGCTTCAGTTTTTTTCCTTTCTTGTTTTTGTTCGTACTACTTATATAATTTATAATTTTCATGCGCCAATCCTTCAATTCTTCACTTCACATTTCCTTATCGCTCTATAAAAATATAAACAATCTTCCGCACATAGTATGCAGAGGGAGGGGGGAGGGATATACAAGTTGCTCCGATCTTTAGCTCTGTTCTGTTCTGTTGTGTTTTATCTGTTCCATACTATTGTTGTTGGTTTTTTCTTTTGGTTTTGTGGCAGTTGCCACGGCATATGCGCCGTCAAGGCTGACGTCGGATGCAACGTTCAAAGCTTTGACGGCACATTAAATTTGCATTTTCATTTACATTTACATTTACATTTACATTTTCATTGTAATTTTCATTTAAATTTTTGTATTTTTTGGTTTAAAAATTTATTTGTTTGTTTTTGGCATTTTGACTGCAACGACCAGCGTTCGCGTCCTCAACTTATCCTTGCCGTGGCGTTGTCTACTGCCTCCTCGATGTTGCCCCAGTTCAACGTGAAGTTCTTGCTCCCTCACTCGCACACATACATTCGCTCTCTCTCTCTCTATATATATAAATATATAGTATGTAGTTTAGTAAAACGAATTACACCAGGCATCGCCCGCTGCGGGGCTTAGCATGCCGACCAAATTGCTAGCATGATGCACTGTATCGGCGCCAACCACCACAGCCGCCGGCGATGCAGCTGATGGATGTGTAGAGCTGGGCAAGCACTGGAAGCAGTAGTTGGCGCCATAATTGTTATCCCAAAACTGTTGGCCTTTGCACTGAAAACGGACAGCGAATTCCAAGCGTTGGCCCACATGCAGCGAATTGCCAAAGAGCACAAATGTGAACTTGTCGGAGAAACCATCGCAGGAGTTCTCCACATAGTTGGCCTGCAGATCGGCATAGCTGCGCCAGTGGTCCAGCGAGTACCTTATATGCACCGACTTGTGAAAGTCCAAATTGCGTACACGCACCGATCCGGAGATGGTCTGATTGATGACATCCGTGACGGCGGCATTCTCTAGCGATACCTGTTTCTCGCGCACCGCATCGAGGAATGTGGGTAGACCGCCAGGCTGTTGGAACAGCGGCATCAACAACTTGTCGGACTTGGGGCCCAGCTGCAGCGGTGGCTCTGACTCAAGTATTTCCAGATCTTCGAACGCTGATTTCGGTATGGTTGGTATTTCATCCAGGAAGGTCTTCACATCGGCCAAATCCAAGCCCAACACATCGGCGAAACGCACAATTTTTTTGCGTCCCGGTGTGCCTGGCGGAGTTTTACCTGTTTTAAGCGAGGAACAGCGTCGCACACGTTGCGGCCGACAATCATCCTCATCGTCTGTGTTGTCGGTGGTATGACTGTGCTGCTTCTCTTCCTCTTCCTTGTCCTGTTTCTTCTGCGCGTTGACTGCCTCCGCCGCATCCTGTTTGGCCTGCTCCAGTTGCGCTAGATTTATATTTACGGTTAGGTTGTTCTCTATGGATTTGTCCACTTCGTCGGTGCCCTGAGGCTCGGGCGCCTTCTCGGAAGGTATGGCTATTGTTGCCTCTTCCGCCAGCTGTAGGAGTTCCTCCTCCGGCTCTGTTATATGTCCATTGACCAGTACTGTATCTTCTGTTGGTGACTTCTCCGTTCTTTCCGACTGCTGCGATTCTTCCGACTGTTGGGATTGTGTTTGCTCCTGACTGAGCTCATTGACGCTGTCGCTGTGCTGCTGCAGCTCGTTGAGTATTTGCGCCTGCAGCAGTGAATCGTCCTCGCTCTCCTGAGCCACTTCCGGCTTTTTCAGTTCCAAAACTTGCTGCGCTTCCTGCTCATGCGCCTCCTGCTCCTCCTCCGACTGTTCCATATTGCCATTGGTAAGCACTTCGTGTGTTCCATTCAATTGCAGCGTATTCACGAACTCCTTGAGTTCTGGCGCACCTGGCAATTTGTTGCGCTGTTGTTGTGATTGTGGCTGCATGGTGGTCACCAGCGGTTCCTCTTGGGCATGACTGTTGCTGCTGCTGCTACCGGCGGCTGCATCAAAGTATGGGCCATCTGTGCTGCTGTGACTGCTCGCTGCCGAGGCGCAGGCATAGCCCGATTCGGCTGTGGAGTTGTGTGGTGTATTCGAGGCGGTTTCTATTAGACGCAGGTACTCGCACTCATCCACCGGACTGCCAGGCGATTCCAGCTCACAGTCAAAGTCAAAGAACGAGTCCGACTCATGGCGCAGTGGCTGTAGATCGGTAACAGTCTGTTCGGATTCATGTGCATTCACCCAGGTATTCGTATTACTGCCATTTATAATTGGCTCGTCCTCTGCATTGGCGCCCTCCTCGTTAGCCTGCAATGCCAAGAAAGGAATTTCGATAGTATAAGTATACAAACTTCAAATGAAAATATAGATTAATATAATATGTGGAAATCTTCTGCACCTAATTCCAAAGCACAACCGAGATCCACTTTTCTTCATCATTTATCACAGCTTAATTTATTGTAATAGGGTCGTACAGAAGTGTAAATGAACTACATAACACATACATGTATTACAAGATTGTTGTTAATTAGCATACTTGAAGTATTCAGTTAATCCGGCGGTATTCGGTTTCATAGTCATGGCGCCCGGTCTCCAATTAACTGGACAGACCTCATCGAATTCATCGGTAAACTGAAAAGCCTGGACCAAGCGCAACGCCTCCTCGATGCTGCGACCAACACCGTTATCGTTTATCGATACATGACGAACAATTCCCGAACGATCAATGATGAACATGCCACGCTTGGCCAGCCCCGTATCCTCATCTAGCATGCCATAGGAGCGCGAAATGGACATGGACTTGTCTGCCAACAGAGGTATGTCCATTTCACCCAGGCCACCTTGCTTCCTTGGCTGCTGTATCCAGGCATGGTGTGCAAACTCACTGTCCGTCGAACAGGCTACAATCTCACAGCCTACATTACGGAACTCCTGGGCGCGATCGCTAAACGCTTGCAACTCTGTGGGACACACGAACGAAAAGTCAGCCGGATAGAACAACAGCACAATATATCGGCCACGGAATTCAGTCAGTGTCATCGAACGAAAGCCAGTCGGTGTAACCGCTACAGATTTGAATTGTGGTGCTATTTTACGTATCAAATCCATTTTATTATACTTGCGTTTGTGTATCGATATGTTATTGTCATCGGTTTGAGAATCGAAACACAACTGAGCGTCTTACTATTCCAGCTGAGCATAAATGACAAGCTATTAATCCGCCTACTTGTATTTTGAAACTGTATAATAATAGGAAAACTAAGTCTAAAACTAATACGATTGAGAGCCTTACAGATTGCTCTTAAAATTTCATAGTTGAAGCTATACTCATATATCTAACAGATTTCTGTTTAGGAAAAGAGAGGGCGACCGAAATATGGGCTCATCGATATGTCAGCTTTCCATGGAGGCCTGATCGTAAGCGCTCGATCGACACACGTTTGCTCATACATATAGTATACATATTTTGCACAGGGTTTAAGAAATCTCAACTCCACATTGCTTATATTATACTCTAACCTGATAAGAACAAAAAATGCTTGACTGACGCCATATACCGGACGTTGGGCATGTATAAATATATCTATATAATTATTGACTTTATTTGGTCGTATGGCTATCGTAGGATTCCATAGATCTCTCACCTGTGTACCCAAGGTGCGCAGCTTTGAGGACAAACTTCGAGCAAATGCCTCGGCACGTCCACGGCATGATGACATCCCTATGTTTGGTATTATTGAGATAATGCTGCAGGGCGGCCTGCTATCCGGCGTGCTGGTATGTGTCAATGGTAAATCGCCGGGTTCGTTCATTTACGTCACGTCAATTTTGTGTGTTGTGTGTGTGTGTGTGCGATAGAACAGCTAATAGCAACTGCAACGATGCTGCAAAAGACAGACAGAGAGAGAGAAGAAAAATACAATAATTTAATAGATGTATAGATAGCATGACGTGCTTTATAAGTATTTTAATATATGTATATTTGCACATACTATATATGCATATTGACTCAGGCTAAGAAAATAGTAAATGATTTTTCATAAGTAAACAAATAAATTTTCCCCAAATTGTTATTGTTTGTGTCTCCATTCTTTTCTTCATTTTTTGTTTATTATTACTTTTTTTTTTAGCAACAGTCCGAACAGCTGGGAAATATATTCTTTATAATTTGCAGCGCATTTTTCATTTGTGCGACTTAATTCATTTCGTTGCTTGTCGATATTCCGAAGAGCTTATAAAACGCAAATTTGTAGAATTGGTTGAACATTGAAAAATTGACTGAATACAATTATACAAAATATTTTAATAAATGCGCCAGATTTTTGTCAAAATATTTTTAAAAAGGAATGCAAAATTATCAATAGGAATTTATTCATTTATACTAAACTTTCTTATGAATTTTTCATTCCCTTTTCGGCCCACAAGTTTAACCGAAAATCAAATATTGTTAAGTAATTTTAGTCAACATTAATATAAATTTATATAATTTGAAACCCGCTCATCTATGTCGATCATGCTCGAGCGGCTATAGTCGTATATAGTATAAATTTGAAACACTTGGCGAAATGTCAGCGGTTTGCGTGTCTGCTCGAAATTGTCTACACATTAAAAAGTGTTTAAAAAAGTGTAGAAAATGTGACAAAATTTGCCAAATACGAGTATTATATCATATGAAAAACGCGTGACGTTTTCCTAAAAAAAATCACATGTATTCGTTGGCTAATAAATCTATTTACATATGTTCGAATCGAAAGCAATTTCCGTTTTGTTTTCTTTGCATTTCCTTTCGTGTGATTTTTGCTCTAACAAAATTTTCACGTGTCTGCGCTGTAGTTCGCACAGGTGCGCCAAGTCACGCCCACTAATTGACCAATTAAGTAAAAGATTTTTCAGGATACACCCACACCACAACGAATAGAATAAAATAAAATAGAGCAGGAAAAAAGACAGCAATAATAGAGATAAATGCGCCAATCTCTAGCATTTAATTGGCCTTGAACTTCGCGTCGATCAGAGGCATTTTTTTTCCTCTTTTTAGCTTTATATGCTTTTGTCTCTCTCTCTTTCTCTCTCTCTCTCTCTCTCTCTCTCTCTCTGTGTGTTTTGGCAATCTGCATAGGAAATTTAATTGAGCAGTAAATAATAAAAATTGAATTGTATACTTATTGCCAAAAGCAAACAACAAAACGCTGACAATCGATCGTTTAAGCAGGTCGAAAAATCAAATCAAATTGTTTCAAATATTTTGTAGATAGCTTAATGCACTGATCAGATTTGTATAATGAAATATATATATACATATATATATATATGTATAATTTATATAGCATTTTAATGACTCATAGAACGTATATATGTATAAAGTATAGGGTAGGCGCTACTTATGAACACCTTTCTGAGAATTTGCAAACATATTGCAACGAATACCAGCCGAAAAGCAAGCCTCGCATTCACTTCATTCTTTTTCAGTCCCTTTCTTCGCACAGCCAAATGAAAATTGCTTTTGGACCATGGCCAAGTGGCTAAATGCGTTTTGGTTAGCGGACAGCAGATGACGTTTGCCTGTATCTGAAGAATAATAAACAGAGACAGCGACAGCGACAGCAGAGCATAGAGAGATGAAAACGGAGAGATACATGCCGAAAATGCTCAACAAATTCTTGTCAACAATTTTAAAACTTCAAAGAAGCGATGTGTATAAGACAATTGTACTAAAGACAATTGTAATAAATGAAAAATAAACAATAGACAATAATAATTAATGTGACTTTTTTATTGTTCTCGATATATTATAAAAAAAATAAATGCTTCTAAAAATGAATCTATATTCAAGTTCAATGCACTCAAAAACAAAAACTATCTATTAATATTAGATAGTGTTAATTATAAATGAATAGCATATATAATATAAACAAATTTTCACATTAATTTATCTAGAAAATATCAAGATTTTTGATGCATTAAAATTGTTTTGAACTGCCGCATACAGTAAATACTAATAAAAGTCAGCGTGGCAATATATCAGCGCAGACTTTTTATAAATACAGAAAAAATTAATACAAATGTGAAAAAATGAAATAGAACTGTGATTTTTTGCGCTAAAAATTTCTTGCTATAAATAACCATTAAGCAATATTCCAAAAAGAACATTTCCGTTTCAATTTTAAAGGTTTTTTCATTCATCTCAAAAAAAAGAGAGAAATTGTATATATTTTAGCTGTATCTAAACTAAATAAATGCTTTGTTTTGATAGTGTATCTGTGAGATACTCTCTATCTCGATCTCTGCGTATCTTTGCTAAATATGTATCTTTGTATCTGTATCTCTGTCTGTGGCATGTGAAGACACTTTGAGCATGCCACGCACTATCGAAAAATATCTCAAGACTGTTTGTCACCCATAAGTAGCTTAATTGAATTAAATTGGGCCAAATGTGTGGCCCGTCGTGTTAGTCAATTAATGTCTATAAAGTGACCACTCTAACAACGAACCGCACAATCAAATATAACTTTGCATACGTTTAACTTTAAAAAGGAACAATACACCACATATGCAAATAATAAAGACAAGGCGTTGTTGACGTCTCACCTCAATACTTGAAAGATATATGGGTGTCGCTGACAGAAGGTCAAATGCAATAAATAAATACAGACTGAAACTTGAAGACATACTGACATCTAAATACATATTGATTCTTAGTTATTTTCATTAATAGGATTTTAAATTTAATTTAAATTTGATAAAGTATCTTATTTAATATTTCAAAATTAAATTTTAATTCTTGAAAATGTATATGCTCTATAAATTGTACATAATATAATAATTGGAATGCAGTTAATGTTTCCGTCACGATTTGTGTTTAAATTTAACACTGTTAGCTTATCACTTGAACTAAAAAAAGTTTATAAACTTTAAAAGCATTGCACAAACTCAAAGCCATAATAGGTCATTCCATTTAGTACATATGGTCGAATATCACTTATCTACCACAATTCATTGGTAAATGGTAATTAAAATATATTAAATTAAGTCATGGTAATTAATTAAGCTACTATTTAGGCCCAATAAAATAATCTAAACTTGTTACCGATAGCACGTCAAAGCCGATTTTCAAGATGTTCTCTATCACGCGTAAGTAATATAAACATATATATGTGTATGGGTATTTGAAACTGTTATAGGCGTCAAGTTCATGACATTACTAGTGTGCGAGGGTGCACCTAATCATGCTGTTCCGGCGTTTCGATTACGAGCTTGATAAGAATTTTGTGTTTATATTTAGAATACAGCAACAAAAAATATATAAAAATATTCACAAACTGTTAGAGAGTGCAGTTTTTGACATGTTTTGACCTGTGTTCCGAAATGTTTCAAGTCGATCTTTGTTTATCTTTGTCACTCACACTCACTCAGATCACTTTCAACCCGTTTCCGTTTGCCCGTCCCCGATTCTGTTTCCGATCCCGTTCCCGTTCCAGTTCTCTGTGGGTTCACCAAAATATTTGGCGTTTACTTTACAGGCGAAGGAACGTTTATTGGCTGCACTGCGTCGTCGATATTGTCGGCATTGAATATACGGATTCGAGCTGGGACTGCAGCACGTCTGCAGTGGCACTGTGGCGTGTATGCACTGACTACACACGATTTAATTTATTTGTTGTTGTTTATTTTGTTGTTATTGTTTTTTTGGCATTAAACGAATTTGCGCTTGATTGATAAGAAGGCAGCAAAAAAAAAAATCGAAGCGCAGCAAATCGCACTGCCAGCGTCTGGCCAGTCACTGATCAAGTGTGATGTGTCTACACATATACACTACTTGTATCTGTATCTGTAAATCTGTATCTGTGAATCTGTATCTGTATCTGTGTGCCTCTATCTGTGTCTCGGTTATGTGGTCTGCATGCGTATGTGTGTGTGTGTACAATCGTAATCGCTGCATCCAAAAGGTAAAACAACTGCAGTAACAGTAACATCGACAGATGCTACCCTCAGCCCGCCACAGCCAGACGAAAGGCAGCCGCTTGCATAGAGAAATGCTCGTGATCAACGACGTCGGATTCAGATACTTTCAGAGAGAGGCAGATGAAGAGGGAGAGCAGTCGAGAAGGCAAACAGAAGGAGAGTGCGAGAAAGGAAATACTACTACTCACATACTATATACTACAGTCTACTCAAACGACATACAAAGCTTGTTACAATGCCAAAAACAAACTTTCAAACGTTTCATTAGTTGATTATTGTTAAATAATGTTCACACCTGGAAATGTGTAAACAATCACATATAGTACTTAAGTTTAAGTAGTTTAATTTTAATTTACAATTAAGTAGAAATTGTTTGAGCCTAGGAAACTGTTATTAACTAGACCACTTCATATAATAGAATGTTAAAAATATATATAACACATTTATTCAGTTACACTATATCATACACAAAGCGAATGAGATCACTATAGTCGAAGTGATTTATCAGTAGAATCCCAGTGATTATCAGAAAATTGCTATATCCCGCTGTGATTGTGATAATACCAATATCTATGTGTATGTTTATCTATAGGTTTCGGCTATTACAGTCTAGGTATATATGTATATGCTTGGCCTTAGCGGATGTACTGTTATCAGTTAACGGTTTAGGCATGGTCGGGATTTAGACAAGCAATTGGCTTTGCTACGAACAAATTTATAGAGGCAACAATAGATAAAATAGATAAGCCCAAAGGTTAGGTTATTGCTGATCAGCGTAATAAATAATACTATAAAAGTTCTGGGAAATGATAAATGAATAATACAAATAAACATAGAAACTGTGGAATGTTTAACAAATATAATAAATTTATTTAGGAAGTTATTGAATTTTTAAATGTGTTAAATGGAATTAACAAAAGTTTGCAAAAAATCCATTAATAATTCGATATTCTCAATGTTTTTTTGAGCACATTCCTGAGCTTACTTGAGATCGTTTATTAATCAGATATATGCCACGTGAATGGGACCTTCAGTCGTTGAAAAGAAATAGCACTAGTTGATGGTGGTACACATAAATAAATATGATAAATATGCTTACTTTAGTTGTGGGTCGCCCACCCACTTCAGAAATATTGACCAAAAATAATATGTCTACAAGGTACAACAGCTGACTGTGTGTTGACGCTCGATGATTTGCCTTTATTTATAAATAAACTAGAATATAACTTAATGTGTACATAGGTACGTATATAAATATACAAATACATGTATATATTTATATATTTAAATACATATACATGTATATTCTGTTTTATATATGGCAAATTAGCCAAATTGACAGCGGCACGTAATACCCGGCGCTGTTTTTCGCCTTTTTCCGTTAATTTTTGTCGCCTTTTTTTTGCGCGGCATCAGCTGCGACTAATACATAATTGGAGCACAGGAGCGCTCGGGACTTGTTAGAGTAGCCTATCGATTCGAGAATCCAAAAAAAAAAAGAAAATATAATAACAATCAATACACATGAATGCGCTGTCTACTGTAGATGTCAAGTCTGATACATGGATGGCTCTAAGTAGCATTTGTATCTAACAGATACTTTTTGGCGTGTGTGGTTGTGTGTGGTTGTGGTTGTGGTTGTGTGTGTGCGTGTGTGCGTCGCGGTCAGTGCGTGTTTTTGGTGTGGGTGGCGCGTTTGGCTTGTCAGCGCGTGTGTATTTTATTTATATTTGTATGACATTGCTACCCAGCGAAATGTCACAAGCAAACAAAGCAAAAGCACCGCCACAATTATAATAATAATAGTAATAATAATAATAATAATAACAACTAGAACAACCAAAAGAAAAACAACAGCAACAAAAAACTAGAATGCGAAAAACGCTTGCGCTGATTCCGAAGGAACAGATACGGCTATCATTTGCAGCAGCTACTTTCGCTTTCACTTTCGCTTTCCATTTCCCTTTTCCATCTCCCTTTTCCACTTACAGAGCTTGCCTTGATTTTTATGGCTTGCGCTTGAATCAGGACTAAAGTTTGGGTAGGACTTTGTTTTGATTGTAATTGCCGCAAAGTGTATAAACATTCAAAGCGAATAACAAAACGAATCTGTAGTCAACGCGTGGCAACGATTCAAAGGATTCGATTTATCCAATTGTTATGTAAAAGGGCTGCAGAACGAGCAGCCTTACAGCACTAAGGACGCTTAGACTCAAGGACTTTTTAAGAAATTCATTAACATTTTTTCACTTATGACACACTTTCGTTCGATATTTGTAATATTTATGTTTGATTACACTAATTTATGCATGTTTTGTGCACACATAGAACTTTCGACTCGCACATCAATCAGTTCAATGTCAAAGTATCTGACAGATACATGTTTTTCTATGAATACAGCATTGTGGTGCAATTAAATATAGATGACAATTACAATTATTAAACCAAGCAACTTGCACGCAATGCTCAACATAACAAATTTACATTAAACTATAGACTAGCTATAACTATATTATGATTACTTACCAGTTTATACGAATATACGTATACGTATCTTTATATAGTTCCAAGTTGTTTTCCTTTTGCTATTGCTGGTTTTTGGTGTATTTCCAAGTTCTTGGTTCGACCGTGTTCACGTTGTAATAAAAACTATGAGTTGTCGCATAAATATCGCATACATAGACCGATTATATATAGTGGATGGCATATATATACATATATATATATTTGTGTATGTGGAAGTCGTTGTTGTATGCTTATGTATTGCGTGCTTCGCTATCGTTATGTATTTATGTAAGGTATGCTCCTCCGCTCCTTCGAAAATTTATGCCAAGGAAGTGACCCAGAGAAAGGGCATTCAAATGGTATTTCGACTGGCGTGAACTTTCACTTTTAATATACACTCTCGCACACACACATGCTCATGCACACACAGACACGCACACGCGCTGAACTGGGTTCTGGTCCACAGATGGCGCTAGTTGCTTCTTTGGATAACACAATGCAATAAATTAGTGTGCACTTAATTCTGAGGATATTTCTCTCTCTTTTATAATTTTTTATTTTCTTTTTTGGTAATTTATTGAGGCGATATGTTTGGTATTTATTATATTTAGTATAAGTTAAAGTTGAGTTAATGCAACACACGCGACACGGCTATTAAGTTGAGATTATGAAATGAAGCTGTGCACCGTCGGATTTATTTGAGGCTGCACGAGACACACCAAATACGAGATACAACGAATAAAAAAAATTTCAATTTCAATTTCAGTTTCAATTAAATTTCATTTCTTGATATATTCGCCAGCGCTCGTCGTCGTCGTGGCAGCCGTGGCAGCACCGCCAGTTGTAGTGGCAACGACGGCGACTTGGTCGCAATAAGAGTGTCATTCAAGGGCATTGCAAGGTCGTAGCAGCTCGCATAGCTCGCACAGCTCGCACAGCCCGACAGCTCGGCTGTCGGCAGTTGCGTCTTTCGCCCACTGTTGGGCTACGTACCAGAGAGTACGCACGGCATGGGCCTTATTCAGATACACATACAGATACACATACAGATACAGATACAGATACAAAGATACGAGCACTTTTCGCAAACACACACACACACACAC
>JBANCZ010003073.1:0-13699 GCA_037040025.1 Sphaerogastrella javana
TAGTCTGGTTCTTTCCACACTTTTTTCTTTGTCTTTCTCTTTCTCTCTCTCTTTCCCCCTCTCTCTCTCCCTCTCTCTCAGTCTTTTTTTTTTTTTAGCATTTTAATGCTTTCTTTCGTTTTTTTAATGCCTGTTTGCAGTCACCTCAGCAGCCGCGTGCCTCGCATAGTAAATGAGTTAAAATGTTACAAGCTTAAGTTATTTTTTCTGCCTCTTCCCTTAATCTTCTCCCTCTCTCTCTTTCTCTCTCTCTCTATGCAAATTTGTCAACTGTCTGGCATAACTTGCCATAGTTTGTGATGCGTCATGCTGCTGCATGCAACTAAAATAAAATAATAAAAACTTAGTTAATTGGGACTTACGCAATAGTCTAAACTTTGCACACTCTCACTAAAAATTGCGTTTACTTTATAGTTTATTTTGGATTGTTTTTGGCTAAAAATAAAGCGCACATTTTCATGAAATTCCACCACTAAACAAATGTATTTTTAAAAACTCTAATATACGTTTAGAATGGAAAATATTTGCCAGCATTTATGCACAGTTTTGTTGAAATATTATGAAAACAATGCTCTATTATAAATAAATGTTGCAGCGTAACCTATACCCTGTATTGTCTGGGGATTTTGGGTAGCTGCAGCACAGCTAATAAACCCTTTAAGGACCAAAAATTGAATAATATAGAGCAAAAACTTAAGTCATTGATATCTTTGTCTAGGTCTCGGCAATTATAATTGATAGAGCCATTAAATTTGGTATATAACTAGCTATATGTTCATAGAATATTGCCATACTAGCGCTTTGAATATCTCGCCCTCATGAACTTATTTATTGTCTTGGAATGATTTGCACCTGGAGCGTGGTCTACCCTTGAAAACCATACATTTGTTGGAATATATAGAACAGTCTGAGCAGCTAATTATTGCAGCTGTGATATGTTTATGTACATTCCTGACCTGTTAAATTGATCGTGTGCCAGCTAGAATGTGGAACTGGAATGGAACCTTGTTCTTCTAGTTTCTAGCCATCAATAAACAAAATCGTTTAACAATATTTAAACAAGAAAACGATGGCAAACACAAAGGCTAATATACCAAAAAAAAAAGAAGATAAAATAGAAGAAAGAACACGACCCTGGCGCAAATTAATCCAAAAGAGTAAAATTTCCCGCTATAAAAAGCTATACACATCGAAGCAATTATCGTGCTGACATTTGAGAGCGTATTTAACGATCATAAAATGAACGTAAGCTATATACTATATCTATATGCACATTACACTTATCTATGACTGGGGTGGAGCTAATGCCACCGACGTCATCAATGGGACAACAAATGCGCAGTGAATGGCATATAGAGAATATCTGATTGAATGAATTGCATAGCGAATCTCAAATATTACATACTATTATACTATTATCAATAGCTCATATAAGCATTATGGTCGAGTCACGACTTCAACAATGATTAAGCAGCTATAGCTATAAGGCTCTCTACGTGCCTTGCCTGTGGCCTAATGTGAAACCCCCCGTCCCCTATATCTTGCATGACTGATGCTGTAATGAGTGTGACATCAGCGGAAGCTATAGATTGCGCTAGAATTTGTGCATTGAAAGAGTGATGGACTTGAAGATATGCTGTAGGATATGTATAAAGTTTGATTTAAAGAAGAGTGAATGTAATCGATCAGGAGTAGCCATAGTAGATAATTTTTATAGATTTTTTTTATAGATCATATTTAGCTATATTTAGTTACGGTGCTAATTAATCGATTAAATACAGTTTTAGCTATTTTTAAATAATCCAATTATAAAGACAAAGCATTTATCGACATTTAAATGAAATTTAAAAACCATCTTTAGAGTTCCATTGTTTATCTTTTTCTTTCAAGTGAAACCACCCTGGCTACACCTGCACCCATACAGAGTATAAGAACTTGTAATACATTCAGGCAAAATGCATTTTCGAGTATTGTGTTTTGTGTTTTGTGTATTGAGTATTGAGTATTGTGTAATGGCTAATTAACATTTGGAACAATTAGTATATACAATTGCCTTGACTTCGTGGCAAAAAGAAATTCCAGCGAATTCCATGCGCTTTAACTATTTTTGGAAAAGCGAATGAAAATACTAAATACTATAGATCTTTAAATGGAATTCATAGGTGAATTTTCGTTTCGTTAGCTATAAATTTTATACACACTCAAACACACTCACATATTTCGAATGCTACATTAATCAGCAAATTTGTGCTAAGTACAACAACTAAAAAAAAATTCAACACTGAGAACAATTGGAACAACTTGTATTTGGGGGCGCGAACAAGCCCCATAATTGCAGCAAAATTCCGCTAAAAATGTTTTTCTTTTGGCTTTAATTCAATGAGAGGCGGCGTGCTTTTCGTGTACTTTGCGTTTTAATTGCACAGTTGGACTTTTCATTTTAATGCTAATCGCAAGAGTTCCACTTAAAAGTTTATAAAAACAGCACACACACATATATACACACATACGTATACGCATACACATGCATAAATCAAATTTGTCTAGCGGGAAAGTACAGACACGTCATAGACAAGACATGTGCTAAACCGCAGTTTTTTTTTGCGCTTTCGAGTTTTTTGCTGTTTTGTTTTTTAATCGCTCGCGTTTTGTTAGCGTTTTTCACGCTTGCGGAATGACGTCGTTTTTTGCCAGAGGGCAACAATTTTTTAAATATTTTTCAGTTAAAGCAATAACAAAATATAAAAGCGATCTCAGAGGGCAGCAATTACATGGAATACTTTTTAAAGCATATTCCCAGGGCATTATCGCATGGTATGGTATAGAGTATATGTTATATGTTATATGGCATATGGTATATGATATATGGTATATGGTATATGGTATATGGTATGGGGTGTTCTGTATACAGTTTTTATAAACTGGCAAAATATTTTTCAGTTTTTCAACGTTTTTCATTGCGTTGTTATTGTTTTTTCTAGCTTTATGCATTGATATTTTT
The DNA here is from genome assembly GCA_037040025.1 of Sphaerogastrella javana. Lineage (NCBI taxonomy): Eukaryota > Metazoa > Arthropoda > Insecta > Diptera > Drosophilidae > Sphaerogastrella > Sphaerogastrella javana. The sequence continues at coordinate 3,002 of JBANCZ010003073.1, forward strand.
AGAGCACAAAAACAAAAGCCACAAAATGTTCAATGTTTGATATTTTTCGAATTTTTTCAAATTTTATTTATTTATTTTTTTTTTTTGGAAATTTTCAATTGAGAATTGCGTTTGTTTTCTTTTAGCACGTATTTATTATGCCTTCGCTATGATTATTTGCCTATTTGGGCCGCATTAGACCTCGATCGATGCACATACTCAACAAATCGCGCTGAATGAGTGTAGTATAGATGCATATATTGATATATGATATATATATATATTCGATATAAATATTTTTTTAAAATAATTTTTCTTTTTTTATTTGCACTATTTTTTTTTTTTTTTGTGTTCGATCAATTGTTGAGGCTAATTAATAATTGTTCGTGCGTTTCGTACGATCTGCGCTCGATGACTGACTCACGCGTTGTGTGAGCTCTGTCAGCGTTTCACAGTTGTTAACTTGGCTCAGAAACAACAGCAACAGCAACAACAACAGCAAAAGCAACAGCAATAAAAACAACAACAACAATAGCAACATTAACAACAACCAGAACCCGCTGAGTAGCAGCTGCTGAGCGAGCGGAGTAAAAAGAGCGCGTGCGCGCATTTTATACATATGTATCTACGTTTGTTGTTGTTATTTCAATATTCTTATTGTTGTTGTTTTAGTGGTCTGTTGCTGTTGTTGTTGTTGTGTTTCGTGTTGTAACTGGCAGTTAGTCATTGGCACTTGATGTGAAGTACAGGGTATAAAGCGAGAGTCAACACGAATGCCGAGGAAGTCAGGTGTAGCTGAACTGTCTTCTCTTTATGAGAGATAGCAGGGGCAGAAAGAGAGACAGCAAGAGAGAGAGAGAGAGAGAAAGATGGGGAGATAGATAGAAAGAGAGATGGGGAGAGGGAGAGAGAAAGAAAGAGACAGGGAGAAAGAGGGTCAGTGATAGTCAGTACAGGTGAATGCAAGCAATAGCAACTGTGACTTGGGGAGAAAGAACTAAAGGGAGAACCTTGGAAAGCCAGTGAGAGAAAGAGAGAGAGACAGAGAGAGAGAGAGAGAGAGAGAGAGAGAGAGAGAGAGAGAGAGATAGAGAGATTTTCAACATTAACATTAAAAGAAAGAAAGAGAGAGAGAGCAACACTCAAGAGAACATTTGTTAAAACAAGATACATGAATATTCTTTTAAGAATCTACAAAACTCAGTCGAATAGAACAAGAACAATGCCAAGTTAAAATCATAAGTCCGTATCTCTGTAAAATCAAACAAGCGTATCAATAACAAAACTAATATGTATATATAAATTTTATAAATATATATATTCTATATATATTTTTAAACAAACAAACATAATCTGAGGCTTTTAGCTAATTATATAGCAAGGGCATCGATAACGCCTAACAATTTAAACAAATGCCACACTCAGGGTGCCTGACATATCGAACTGGGGGATAGGTTATGCATCTGCTTGTCCCAAGGTTTCATTATTAAAACACACAAAATTTGCAAATAATTTAGTGACGCACTTGGGCGAGCCGGTTTTATTTTTGTTTATACATAAAACATAGATTGTAATTGTTGTTCTTATTGTTGTTATTTTTGGTTTCTATAAAAAGAAGCAGACGCTCTCTGATCTCTGCTCTCTGTCATTTTGATTGACTCAATTTAAATAGAATAATTCATTAATAACAATTTCAATGATTGGCCACTGTTCAGGCTTAGGTTCCACTGTTACTGATAAGCAACTTATCAATGCAAAAGAGCAGAGGTGGAAAGCGAGAGAGGGTACTAATTGTAGTACATACTCACACACACACACACACATTTGAAGCATTCTTGGTGTATCTACATCAGTTGGATAACTACGAATACGCGTTGCTGTACGTGCACATTGCAATGGTTTCCAATTTCCCACAAGCTCACACAGTCACAGCGTCAGTTGGTGGCTATTGGATACGTTATGGAATTGAAAACATGGTTATATGCAAATCGGTGGTAAGGTCAAACGGTGGCTTACCGTTGTGGTAGAAATATGGAGCCGGTTGCTGCTGTTTGACTTCTAAATGAAGTCAAATGATTCAAGTGACTTGATCATTTCCCATGACGGGTCTATGCAGGCAGTGTTCACTGTAGCGTGGCAAGGAAGCAAAGTAGCATTTCTACACTTGACCACCTGACGAGGCAACTTCCTATATGCCTATGCCTCTAGAGTTCTCTAGTGGCACGAGGGTTGTTTAGCCCCGGACAACGAAGCTACACCTGTCACAGCGTCGGCATGCTGCATTCGGCATGGGGTATGCCCTACCTTTGCCTAGGTTTGCCGCCAAAATACCAAGACCTTTTGATACAACCTGTTAGTCCAGCCTGGATTGCATGTCTCTACTCATTTCAAATTTCGATTTCAACTATTTTTAAACGCAAACCTTGATGAATAATTTGTGGTTGCTTGAGTTTGGAGTCATAGCATTTATCCCATATATATATATGGGATGTATAATGTGTAAGTAGTTTGTTCAACCGATGTACGTCAATGGGGCACAAGAAACGTCTAAACCACACTTGAGAGCTGATTGAATAAATGTATTTTTAGCTATGCATTTATATTTATTTATATTTTATATATTATATTTATATTTTATATTTAATACGAACATTATTAAGTTATTCGATAAATAAACAGAATGATTACGCTGCGATTCTTAGAACGCGAACAGAAAGTAAGAAACTCCTTTAAAGGCTCGCTTTCCGAAGAGATTCCATTATAGAACGTGAGAAAGACGCAATACTATGTCAGTTTCACTTTTAATAACCACCCTGATCTGTATAATATAATACGATTGTTCATCTGTTTTATATAATGTATATATAAGAATGATTTCTCATAGCTATATAGAAGCGAGCTTGAGTCGCAAAAACAAATTGATTCAATAAGTTTATAAATTTTGAAAAGAAAACATTGCATTTTTTTCCGATAACAAATAATGACAAAGAGCCTTAAAAATAACTCAACTGAATCAACGCGCCCTTAATTTTTATATACCAATCATTATAGTAAGTTACTAAGAAACATGGTTACTAAACTTTATTTAAAGTAATCGAACATTATGCATTTTAGTACATTAGTTTTGTTTAAATAACATGATTTTATTTTGGTAAATATTTATAGTAGTAAATTTACTATGTTTTATATGTTAAACACATTGGTTATCTTTTTATAATTATCTTTCTCTTTCGTACTCTCTATATATAGAAATATAAATATATATATGTATACATTCCAGGCTGTGACTCTGCTTAGGGGCAGGTGTCTGTGATAAAGACTAAACAAAGACTAAAGTAAACATGAACACGAATTGAGTAATCACTAAATGATAACGGTACACTCAGTGCCCCCGAGGGTCTCTATTATACAAGGTGGGTAGCACTACAAATATGTAATATGTTACTTATAGCTAAAGGTAAATATTCTAATTAATATTGAAACATTTGATGGTCAGTGCAATGTCAATTAACCTAACATGAAAGCACTAAAAAAAAGGTCCATCTATATATTTAGCTCAAGGACTATAAAATGAATGTTGCTCAAAGGATTGTAAGCTACTCTCAGTAATTGCATTGGCATTAATGTAATTATTTGAGATGGATGGTAATAATCGTATTAATATCTGTGTAGACTCACTTGTGGAATGCCATCATCCTCGGCGTTGAGGCCACAGACAAGTCCTCGGAACGACATGTTCGGTTCGACTGTTCCGAATGATTTTACAGTCACTTGTAAGTTTTATTTATATTTTGTTGTTGTTACTCGTGCGCGTACTTAATGTTTAATTTATTACATATTATTTAGTACATACTCATATACACACTTTTATTTTTTATTTGTATTTTTTTGTTGTTGTTGTGTTTTTTATTTTAAATTTTTATTATTTTCAATCGGGCTCTTGAACTTGAGATGAACTTATTTATGGCATGTTTACGCTTACGTATATATTTGATAATATAATATTTGATTTTGCTCGTTCAGCGATTTACGAAAATATAAAAAACATTATTGAGCATCAATTTGAAAATTGTTAAAAAATATTGTCGAAACGAACACAAATCGAACGCTTGGTGACTCCGCGGCAATTGAAAAGCGACAGCACAGCGAAAGTGAAAACGCAGCAGAGCCACTACATGGAATGGAATGACAGCACCAACAACAATAACAGCAACAACCACAACAACAACAACAACAACAGCCACAACGACAACAAGAACAACAGAAAAAAAAAAAATCGCGTGTTGTCAAACCAAAGCAAATCGAACTAAATCAAACGACATCCAAGTGTGCACACTGGCGCAAGAGCAACAGCAACAGCAACAGAAACAGAAGCAGCAGTAATGGGAGTCGGAGACAAAGACCGAGACCGAGACCGAGACCAACACTGAGACTGAGAATGAGACGGAGAGCGAGTAGGAGACAAAGAGCGAGTCCGAGTCGGCAACGGGAGACGTAGACGAATGGGTGGCAGTAGGTGGGAGAGCTAAACGAGAGCCGGACGAACGAACGCCATGCAAAGGTCAGCAGACGACAACGTCAAACGGCTCGCTCTCTCTCTCTCTCTCTCTGTGTGTAATTTTTCGCATTAATTGCCTTAGATTGAATTAAGCTCGGTCACCACTCGCTGTTGCTGCCCCTGTCCCTGTCGCTGTCGACGTCGACGCCGACGTTGACGTCTGCGTAAGCAGCGCAGCGCAACGCAGTTGACTTTGCTTGAGCCAGCGCTGTCGACTAGTGTGCGCATGACGTCACTAGCCACTTATTTTTAGTGGCAACGATTTCCGTTCCTTATCACTACGTGACGCGCACACTGATTACAGTACAAGAGGGGTCAAAGCAGAGCAGACCCGACCAGAGCAGAGCAGCGTAAATGCATCGTCTGTATATATATATATCTACCCGGGGAAAACACACCTATTGCAGAAGCGACGCTGTTGACTACTGAAAATGTCCGAGCAGCAGCAATGGTGCCAGCGACAGCATTATAAAGCATTCCCAAACCCCAAGTACAGCCCCAGCCCCCGTCCCAGTCCCCGACCCAATCCCAGACCCCAAGCTCCATTTGCCAGCTGTATGACAAAGTATGAAATTCACATTTACACATTTTAGATGGTATGTGAGTGTGCGTGTGTGTGGAGCATTTTGGGGTCGCTTATCGTTGGAACACACACACACACACACACACACACACACACACACACACACACACACATTGAAAGCGATAGTGGACGTTGGGCGTACAGTGCGGAGAGAGGGCGTGGCAACAGTGCGATAAGCTAAACTCAGGTAACACAGCAAGTAATATCCAGGTAAACTGAGCTATATATATATATATATACATTGCCAGGGATGGGCACCCACCCGACTAAACGTACCCATTCATTACTATATACATTTTATTATATATAATGTGATATATATAATGAACCTTTTTTTATATATGTTATCTAAAATTAAGCAAAATGATGACTATATAACTATTAAAATTATTTAAAAAAGTAACACTTGAGATATTGACTCCAAAATTAATTGTGAACTGAACAAATTTTCTACAGAAATAAACCACAACAATTTTTAAAGCAAAATAGTTTTTTTTTTTTTTTTTGAAATATTTAAATTTATTGGTTAAGAATGTTTTCGAAAGATGTTGTACTATTTACATTAACGGCTGTAGCTTTGGTAATACATAAAGTTGCGTTATTTGTATTATATTTGAATCAATTTTCTAATTTCTCAATTTTATATAGGTGCTTCATTGCCGTGCTCAAATAGATGAAGATACCATACTAGATATTCATAACAGCTATAGGCAGATGCACGGCTGCCCGCCCCTTTCACTTGATACAGAGTTAAGCACAGGTTGCAAAACATATGCTGGGGTAATTATAGTAAACGACCCTGCATATAAAAAACACTAAAGGGTCATCTATCAACTATGTTCAAGAGGCAGACAAGGCGCGGGCAGACCCCATAAATATGTATTCTTGATCAGGATTACGAGTACAGTCGAACTGAATCCCGAGTGTCTGACAGCCTGTCTGTCCGTCCGTACAAACAACTAGATTTTTAGAAAATATAAGAGCTACAGTATTCATATTTGGCACGAACACTGTCTTTGTTCGTAGGTAGATCAAGTTTGTTTAAAAATTTGGATACCTAACCCCGCTCGCTCGCAATTGGGGAGCCCATATTTTAAAATCTGAACAGATTGATATTTTTGATATTTTATTTTATAAATCTAAAGAACTATTAAACATTTTGTTCTCAATCTTTAGACGCTTGCTCAAAACGACAAAATGGAGCATTCAAAAGGGGATTACGGAGAAAACCTCTGCATGACAACCAAAGACCCTCATACATGTGTTAAAATGTGGTATGACGAAATCAATGATTATGATTTTTCCAAACCGGGATTTTCAATGTCGACTGGACACTTTACACAAGTGGTGTGGAAAGCTAGCCGTGAACTAGGCGTGGGACACGCTAAATCGTAAATAGTGTGTAACATTTTTTTACAGAACTTTATAACTCATTTGAAATTTTAACAGTGCAACTGGAAAAAATTATGTTGTATGCAGATACGCACCAGGAGGTAATGTAGAAGGCGCATTCAAGATAAATGTCCCCGAGAGATCGGCTTCGTGTCAAGTGAAGATTTGTAAATACGTCCTGTTACTACCGGGAATGTTCTTTATCTTTAGCATCAAGAATTTTTAAAGTATTGCACACAAAACAATATTTTAAGTACTAATCTTTAAGGCAAATAAAGTTACTTTATATTTGTATTGTTATAAGAACAGAATGGTGTTGATGAGATCAATAATTATAACTGGGAACAATCTTGGCAATGAAAGAAGTCTATATAAAGGAATATATCTAATACTATTTAATTTGGTCGTTCGATAGTAGAGTGAAATATTCTATAATATTATTTAGTATTTTATACCGTTTATCTAGTTACAAATTATAGGAAAAAAAACTATCAAAAAGTAGCATAGGAAATAATTGCTTTAAGCTTCATTATAAACTAAGCTAATTTAATAGCAAAATAAAATAAATATTATTTGGATCAACTTAATAATTTTATTTTTTGGATAACAAAATTGATTTTACTTAAATGATTTGGAACTATACCGTCATACTTTTACTAATAGATCTTCTATTAGTGGTAAGAGCTGAAGATTTCTCGGATGATATACTATATTTTCATAACTCGTGTCGAAAAAAGCATGGGAGTCGCCCTCTCAAATCTTGTTCACGTTTAACTGCGGGTTGCATAAGACATGCTCAGGTAGCTACAGTATGAATTTTGGGAAAAATGTTGAATAACCGATAGAATTTTAAATTTTTAGGAACTTGCTCGAATTGATAACGGAACGAAAATGGATTTGGGAAACTATGGTGAAAATATCTGTGTAACACAAGGTAATCCAATTACATGTGTAGAAGATTGGTACAACGAAGTTAAATTCTATAACTGGAAACACCCCAATTATTCGGAAGAAACTAACCATTTCACTCAAATGGTGTGGAAGTCTTCCAGACTGTTGGGCGTAGGACGATCTAAATCGTAAATAGTAAATACTAAATATATATTTTTCAAATACATCATAGATAATTTCTTATTATGTAGGGCTACAGGCAATATCTACCTGGTTTGCAGATACAGCCCACGGGGAAATTTACCGGGTCTCTTGGAAGAAAATGTTTTCCCATCAGCTGGGTATAAACTGCATATTTTTATATATCTTCTACTACTGTTGTTATTCGTGTTTTAAAAATCGTATACATACATAGTTTTTAAATTTTAAAGTAAATAAGGGAAATTTCAATCAGAACGAACCCAAAAATGCAATTATAATGCAAAATTCTTTTATAAACATCAATTAATATAAAATAAAACTCATTAACTTAATTAAAATAGAGAGAAACTTTTAGAAATAATACAGAGTAAATGACTTACCCCTAAATCAGGTTCACTGTTGGTAGCTTCTAGTAGGCACTGTGTAGACGATGGCGAAGACAAGCCAGCAGATTGATTGGTCTTGTTCGCTTTATGTATGTTTTGAAGACTTGTCCAAGTATCCATAGGTTGATCTGCACTGGCCAGCACCGAAGATTGTACGGAATCGATAGCCTCAAAGCCAAGGGATTGACGCGAACGCGGTTTCCCAAATACCTGGGCACTAAGTTTGTATGGTGTTGGCTCTGCAGGCGGTGGCTGTAGAGAGCGCCGAGCTCGGCGTGGTAGACACGCTGGATGTATGAACATATGTTGCTCATCTTGGGATGGAGCAGTTGAGTGTAGTGATATATCATCCATGGATGCAACGGCTGCTACAAGCGGCGGGTCATCCGTTAACAGATTTAGGACGTCATCACAGGAACGTGTCGCAGTAAGATTTGTGGCTGGACTCTTGATCAGATTAAAGCTGGCTAGTAAATTTGGACGACGCAATGAGTATGATGTGGCGGGTGATTTGGGATCAGGATCCGGCATGGCGCGCACAGTTAAACGATTATCAGGAACACCGACAATGCCCAATGGACGTACTGCAGCCGGAGGTACAGGACCAAGACTCAGAGCGCCTGCTGCTGCAGCGCCAGCAAAATCTACAACCAAAATGCGATCGGATATATTTGTGCAGTCATTGTTGAAACCAATTCCCGAGTCTGAATTGGATGTGGTGGTTGAAATCTCGCTATGATTCGACGGCTGTGGTGAATGAGCAGCGGCTGCAGCGGCGCCAGCATCATAATCATGCTGTTGACTGCGACTCGCTGGTGGCAGAATACGCATGGTGTACATGCTGCGAATGAGATTCACCACATACTCCGAGTTATTGGGAAACTCCAGGCAAAGATTTGAAATGGGATCCCTGGTGCATTGCAGTCGGTATTCGTGCGCACGCGACAAATGCTGGCCATGATCAATCAGCTTGGTATCGATGACAAACACGTGACAACTATGTGAAATGCTAATGTGGCCGCCGCACGCATTCGACTTGTCCTCCAGTTCGTATTCCTCTTCGATTTGGGTATTGTGTACGGCACTGGTAACCAAACCGAAGAAACGATTCTCACTCTCAGACGACGAGCTAACATAGTTAAGTCTGGCCGATGCATAAGTTGCCATGGTGCCACCGTTTGCGCTTTGTAGACGCAAACATTCGGGTGTGATGCACATTAGCACAATGGTCGGCTGGCGCTTCTCCTGGCGCAGTTTTCGTATGCAGGAGCGCACCGTTTGTAGTTTCGAGCTGTGTGAAATCTGTTTGGGCATCTCAATGGTGCCCAAGTATCCAACAATAACACGATACTCCAATGCAGCACTGCCCACAGCACGCACCATGGCGCTTACATTTGTCACATCGGCGCTCTTTACGAGACTAGCTAGAGGGGCATCCTCAAGCACAGGTCGTAAATTGGACTGATCTGGCATAACTGCAACCGCAACTGGCGATGGCGCTTTATCTCGCATTGATCCCGACTCGGGTTCGACTGTTTCAGCTGGTTTCTTTTGTGGTGAGTTACGCAAACGATGCATTTTCGATTTATGATGCATGAACCTCGGCTTATTTCTAGCACCTGCATTCAAACTGGCAGCCATCAGTTGTCCTCGAGCACTGCGCTGTATTTGCAGCGTGGAATTAGCGTTTTCCTCATCTGAACTGTCCGAGTAGTAGTTCTCTGCGATCTGCATGCGTATACTGCCAAATGAATTTCCTATCAGCTGCACCACAGTCTCATGTGGCATCTTCGATACGTTCAGTCCATTCACCGAGATGAGAAAGTCGCCAGCACGAAGACCTGCCTGTTCAGCTGGCGAGTTGCTGATAATGCAGGACAGACGACATGGCTGCTGGCCCGATATGGTGAACCCGAAGCCATTATATCCTCTTCGAACCTCCACGGTGCGTGTGCCATAGTTGGGGCGTTTTTTGCGCCGCCGCTGTTGTGGTTGTTGCTGTAGCTGTTGTTGCTGTTGCTGCTGCTGCTGCTGCTGCTGCTGTTGATGCGGCATTGAGGAGCTGACCGTTACTGGCGCCGCCATGTTAGTGTTGCTCATTATGGGCAGAGGCGGATGATGGTGATGCATGGCGCTCACTGCAAGGCACGCACGTTAGAAAAAGGAAACAACAATTACTATTTATATCGAACGCACCTTTTACATTGATGTGAGTATTTTTTATTGTCTGATGTCGGCGATCTTTGGAATGCGGTTTGTACTCAATCGTCAGCCTCCGCTTGGCTCTTATTTTGGTATGTTACAACGCAACACAATGTAATGCACACCAATACCAATACCAACACCAACACTAACACCAACACCAACACCAACACCAACACTAATACACTGATACGACAACTGCATACGCAGCAATCAAGTGTATCTGGTTACAATCTTTTCTTACAATCAATGCACGCTCAATGTTGGAAATGAATCTTTAAACCAAATTGGCTTTTACGCACTTTCATTGTTTTCTTACACATTTTAGCATTTGTTTTACAACTTGCATATCAATTGTCTATTTTATTACAAACAAATACTTTTTTATCCACAAATGCGCAAGCGTAGCTAGGTATAGCAAAACAATCGATAACAATAGAAATGCAAGCGATAGGCAAACAGCCACAATCTAGTATTTTTCTGTGTGGTCACACTAACAGCTGCTG